>CM021103.1:118432077-118694781 GCA_007115665.2 Sequoiadendron giganteum | reverse complement strand
TGTGATCCGTGGGTATGTGCAGGATCATGATGGGCCAAAAAGTGGTGATATGTAAGTGATATGATGACCCATGTGGCTGAAAAAATTTTTTTACCCAAAATTGATGAAACAAAAAGGGTTTTAAAGGAGATTCTCAAATTTCCACCAATATAAATTATGCTTTACTTTTAATTTAATAAATAATTATTATTCATTTTCTATTTGAATTACGACTAAAGTCCTGATTGATAGGTTGATTGAAAAACATCTATAACTTTCAAACGGTATCACATTTTTTGAATTAGAAATATACGTCACATTCTATGCTTCACATACTATAGGATTATAAAAAAAAGAATTGAATTTCATGAATTTTTGACCAAGTTAAGGTCATCAGACATACAAATTTTTATATATTTTAAATTTATAATAAAAAATTCATAATTAATTATTTACTTGGAGAAAAAATTACAAAAATATATGCATCACATCGGGACATGAGTCCTCTACTTATATATAAAATATAATTAAAAAATATTATGATTTTATTGTGGTTAGGGTGGTTAGACATACACCTACTTCTTATTTTTTCCCTAAAATTTAAGTACTACTACATTGAAATTTCAAATTTTCACCAAATAGATTTTTATTTTTTTAAAATAAACCTACTAGTTTAGAAACTACATTCAATTTTCTACAGATTCTATTCTTACATATTTTTGTAATAATATAGATAACTTATTCAAATTTTTACGTCAAGTTGCCTAATTCTGATTTTTCTAAATTTTATTGCCACTTTAGGGCATGTTTTTTCCATGATGATCCTGCACATACCTCCATGTGTTATCATCTTTTGATGGATGAACTTACTTCAAAGTTCATTGGTGTTTTCATTAGGTTTGGCCAACCTGGTGTCTACATGTTGTTTTGGGTCCTATTTAAGTATGTATTTGGTTTACTCTCATTCTTATCCACCACACGAATGTTGATTCGTTGACCTAATTTGAATTTCTAAAATGAAGAATGTGTAGCCAAAATTGGAGAAATTTTCAAAGGTTAAAGATGGTATAAATTCAACTCAAGATGTTGTGAATTACAAGGGATAATATCTTTCTTTTTCTATAGGTAGTGAGCCTCCTTTTGGACAATGAGTCCTATCTATAGGTAGTGAGCCTTTGTATCTGGATAGTGAGTCCTTTCTGGGAAGTGAGCCCTTTGGCAGTGAGCCTATGTATCTAGTTTTTGCATTACTATTATATTGTGAGTTATTCCTCACTGTGGTTTTTCCCTCATTGTGTTTTCCAAGTAAATCTGGTGTCTCTGGTATTTTCTTTCTATTATCTGTATTTCATGTTTATACTTAATAACAGATTAAAGTGAATGCGGAATTAATTAAGATCATAAGTGAATGTGATATTAGTTACAACTGATTCACCCCCCCTCTCAGTTGTCTTGTGCATTTCAACAAAGGAGGTAGTTGTTGATCTTGAAGGAGAAATAATCAGTGCTCTTGAAGATCTTGATGAACTAAGAGATAAATCTGGTGATCTTAAGAGAGAAAACAAGAAATTGAGAAAGAATGATCTTAAGTCATGATATTAACTTAGGGTATACACAGTTAGTGCCTTATCCAATCTTTTGTAATGTATCTCAATATGTAATAGGTTGATCCCACAATACTGGTTTACAATTTTTGACCAAATTGGACACTGAACTGATTTTTTCTAACTAAATTTTCAGTTTTAGGCACCTATAGCGGCTAAACCGTGAGGAATTTGAAGATGATGCAAACTAGTGATTTGTGACATTTTTTCTATAGATTTTAAATATAATTTTTTCATTTTTTTTGGAATTGGATTGCACTTTTTTTTCCATCTCCTTCAAAAACTAGTTTTTTTTCAGTAAACACCATTTTTAAAGAGTGATGCTCACTACATACAACCTAACGTTTTTTCCATGAAGGATAAAATTCTTATTCTTTTGAATTTAGATTTGTAACAACAATATATAGTGCTTTGATTAAATGGCTTCATAGTGTTTTATTGAATGTTTTTTCCTTAATCAAGTTTCGAAGTCAAACCAATTACAACTCAGACATAGGCGGACCGTACACAACATAAAAAATTTTATATGTATCGAAATTCTTTTTTTTTTGTTGGATCAAGGACATCAATATCTAGTGCATTGATATTTTTCAATTTTTGTTTTGATAATTTTCTATTTTTCGACATGTGCAAAACAAAGAGCTTGATTTTTGATGAAACAAAAATCTTTAATCAAACTAAAAAAACAAATACATAATAAAACCAAAGCATATTAATATTATCTTCGTTGGATAGCTTGTTCTGAAGACTACCATCATCCAATTGGGTCTGCGAAGTCTCCTCCATTTTAATCCTCAACTCAAGCTTCAAGGGGAAAAATTCTAAAGATTTTTGGTGCTAGAGGGAGACAAGGGGGGAAAGGGGGCTTTGAGAAAACCCCCTTTCCACAATGTTTTCCTTTGTTTTTTTCCTAGGAAATGAGAACTATGGTGGGACCCAACATTTAATAGGTTCACTTGAAGGGGGGTTTGCTTGAACCAAATGTTCGTATGAACCCCCAAAAACCATTTTTTTTCATGGGGGCATTTTTTGCAATTTTCCTTCCTCACTACAATTGTAAACCAATTTTGTGGGTTTACCCAATACATGAACCCAAAATTATATCAATGTAGACATATTGTAGATATGTTAGGACATGAGTATCATCCTCTAAACCATACTTAGATCACCATTCCTCCTTCTACTTCCATACAAACATGTGTCAACTCATATCAACTTATGCTACAAACAAATCCAGAGTATGAAAATACTTCAATAGAAAATCTTGACATCAATGACAACCCAAATAGGGCTGAAATCAATGGAAACACTTATTACGAAAAATCTCCCCCTTTTTCATTAATGATAACACACATATTCTTATCTCCTCCTTCGGTATAAAAGGGAAAAGGAAAGATTTCATCTTATTTATAATATCCCAAAATTATGTGAGGTCCCACTTACTTTATACTCCCCTTGAGATGGAGATTCCCCAAAAATGGATGTTGTATAGGAATAGGTTCAAAAACCAAAAATATACTGCAAGCTTTTACAAAATGCTTTATGATGGGGAGTACTATCTCTCAAGAGAAAATTTTATCTCTCTAAGACCTACTCTTTGGTCTTACTAGGGTATTCTTCTCTACCCTACTCAGAGGTCACTCCTAAGACCCCTATTCCCTTATAGAACTTTCCACCAATTTCAATCACTCGCCTTTGCTCTCACACCCCTACTAAGCACCTTTGGGCTCAACTTTTCCGGAACATTCCCCTAGCCATTCTTGGAACTAGGAATAGGTCTTCCAACTATTCCTTGGTTTGTCTTACCTCATTCTGATCCATCTTGTTGGATTCCTTCCTCATTTATCCATCGGATTCAAGAAAACCTTGTTTTTAGGCCTTGTAGCCTTTTTGGTCAATTAGGCCTCCTAAAACCAGTGTTCTTGGAATAACTCCAAGACTCCCTTAAAAAAACCCCAAAATATTTAGGGATTCTCTCTATAGACCTCCTAGGCTCCAAGATTTCCTATGTTTTAGACCTCCTTGGTGTCTGTACATAGGCCTGTCACCAAACCCCTATTTTCAAGGGTTTCTATGGTATGTGACACAGTCCGATTTCTTGAAGTTAATTGAGTGCTCTAATGGCCTCCTCTGCACTTATCCTTGCATACACATGTCTAAGACACATACTCCTAAACCTCTACACCATTTATTGGCACAAACCAATCTATTAAGCAAGCCCTCTTGTTGTTGTTTTGTTCAAGCACCTAGCCAAAATGCTCCTGCACTCGCCTAGAGCTTGATGGATTCACTAACTATCCTGCAAACAAAGACTCCACAGACCATATTTACACTATATATAGGTTCCCCTACTTTCTTCCAAGAGGCCATGGAAGTTCAGCCATGAGAATTCAAGTGGGGAGCATCATTTACAAAACTGGCCCTGAACTGGGCAATGAAATAGTAGAACACAAGAATTTACAAAACTATTGACTAGTCATGCCAAACAACTAAACCAATGCCACACACAGTAAGAACATGTCACAAATTAAAGATTCAGTGCATTAGTTCAGTCCTTTCAATCCATTAATTGACTGGATCAAGGCTCTATTTCAAAGACACAATCACAAACTTGTTCTTTCCAAGTCACAATCCGTACTTCCAACTCTTCCAACTCATCCAACTATTCCAACTGTCAGGTTAGGGTTTTTCTGACCTTTTATATCCTATTCCCATATGTTGGGACCCTTAGGTCGGACTTAGAACAACAAAAATTCTTCCTAGTGTTTAGGAGATGGTGTCATGACAACTTTGCAGAATGTCCTAAGAATACACAACACTCAAGACTCTAAACAAACTTGCCGTAACACACACACCAAATCAACCTTGGGACTTTATCAATTAGTCCTTATTACCTTGTTGGTTGGCTAGAACCACCTACAAGACAAAATTTGCTAAGATCTTTCCAAAGACCTTAAGGTGCTCCTGCACCACCTTACAAGGACAAAATTGTTTGTCTTACATCTTTGCGTCATCCTTGGAAGGAAGAATATTCTTATGAATTTATTTTAGTTGCTCCAAGGTTTCAATCTAGTCTATTTTTGCTCAAGAGTATAAGATTTTGACATTCAAATTCTATGTGCATTTCTTCAGCCTTATTTATTTTGCTAGGAATTTTTATTTTCTAGCCCACTTTTATAGCTTTTACTAGTAATCTGGATAATGATGCAAGCTGCATATTGACTTTCTCTCTTAACAAGATGATTGTTTTTACTTTAAATGATCTCTTTAGCTCAGAAGCAATGACAACTTTACATGAAGATTTTCAACTTGTGCTTTGATAGATCCATCCATATCTTTTGACAAATTATAAGTTTCAGCCAACAGTTTAATTTGTGGCTCAATGGAGACAATTTGAATTTTGTTGTCTTTGGTAGAGCTTGGCCACTTATAACATAATCGATAAAATTTTGTTGCTTCATTAACACTTAAATTTTACTTGCAAAATAGTCCAAATTAGATAAAAATAAGAATACTCTATTTGGCCCAATAATGAAATAATGTAAAAATGGCATAGCAAGACAAAGCCCTCCAAATAGGCCAATTTGGGCCAAATAAATTTACAACAAAAAAATT
Organism: Sequoiadendron giganteum; assembly: GCA_007115665.2. Lineage (NCBI taxonomy): Eukaryota > Viridiplantae > Streptophyta > Pinopsida > Cupressales > Cupressaceae > Sequoiadendron > Sequoiadendron giganteum. The sequence goes on along the minus strand of CM021103.1, from coordinate 118,689,583 downwards.
TCAACCAAAAGGAGAGATTGCTAGGGGTTTTTTGACCCTTTTCTAGTTCTTTTAATAAAAATTAAATATGGCATGGTTTCATATAGTACTTCATATAATACCACATGGTACAAGGGATGAAAAATTTGTGTAAAATGAAAGCCATTTATTTTTTCCAAATGAAATGTTGTTCTTTTTTTCTTGAGCCTTTCAAACTCAATGAAAAAATTCCTATTTGGCTACATAAACCTCAATTGATAACATTGAGGTCTAAGTTCCTAAAATATGGAAAGGAAACTTCTATTCATGGCTTTGATACCATGTTGGAACAACCATGATCTAAAATAAATTTCGATGATATATTTCACAAGTGAACGATGAGCTCGAAAAGTATGTCTATCAAATAAAATGATCCTGTCAAATGAACAAGGAGTGTCTTGCATATAAACATAACATAGAGGAGGTAGGAAAGTACGAATAAATTCAGGTAACTACCCCTCCAAATGTGCAAAACATGTTAGCTCACTTGAGACAAGTGGGAAGACATGTGTGAATTCCACATGAGGTGATACAAATGGATAGAAATTGTCTAAGTAAAATTAAGATAAGTGTGAATGGGTCAAGCTAGAAAGGGTGATATGATAACTAATTCGATAATGACCCTATTTAAACCAAGAAATTGCATTATGATAGATCCATTGTTCATAAATTTAATTTAGTGTTGTTGTTAAGTTAACATGCCTAGGTTTTGAAGATCATATAGTGCAAGAGAGATAATATCCAATCTCTCATTCATTGGCCCAAAATATTCATTATTTTGAGCATAGGGATTTGTAATCTCTTAGATATAAGTAATAGCATGTTGGAGAAACTTTACAATTTAGTTTTCCAAATACAATTCATTTTTGAACTTAAAGGTGAATAACTACCTGAACTTCTTATTTACTACAAACATCATTTGATAAATAGATAGCAATACTCCCAACAAAACCCTTGTGGCTTTCATTTACTTGTATCTCTCTATCAAATGAATGTTTTATATGACTATAAAGTGAAACATAGAGAGATAGAGAAAGAGAGAAAAATAGAGAAAATAGAGAATGAGAGAAAGAAAGAAACACACAAATGGAGATTGATTGAGAGACAAAGCTAGAGAAAAGACAAAGACAGAGAGAGTGAGGGAGAGAGAGGAGGGTAGAGAGAGAAAGACTGATAGAGGTAGGGAAAATAGAGGAAGAAGATTGAAAGACACAAACACATGATGAAGAAAGTGAGAAAAGACAACACAAGAAAGATACACACACACAAAGGAAATTTCTTAAGAGAGAGGAAGGGAGATAGATAGAGAAAGAGAGAGAGAGAGGGAGGTCATGAGAGATTGATAGAGAGAGCTGAATAGAGAAATGAGATAGAGTGGCAAACAAATATAGAAATGAGAGACATCGAGGCAAAGAGAGATAGAGAAAGAGGTAATGAATTTTGATCACCCATTTCATGCCAACAATCTAAATATGACATATATCTATAGGGAGCTATGCTCAAGGTAACGCATGTGTCATTTACTTAATGACCCAATAATTCACCTTTAAAACCTCAACATACCCATTACACATTGATATGCGATTACCAATTCTACATCAAAAAAAAGAAAAGAATACCCAATTATAAATAATTTAAAAAGCTGATAAATTGTAATCATGCTCACTCTTTATGATAGAGATTGAATATAATATTACATATGTTATAAATTTTATACTAAAATCTAAACATCCTACACTTCTCACTTCATGGTGGACCAATTTAGGACCTTCACTCCGATCTTCCAAGACATTGAAAATGGTAGTGCAGGTGATTAAATTTGTATACAGCACCCAAACATACTACACTTAACAGTTCAACAATCAAATAGCTTAAACACACTACACTTATCACTTATTGAAATATTAAGCAGCCCAATAGTCAAACGGTTTAGAAATAGTCGATTAATTGTTCTAACTGCATTGAAATAGATTAACTGGTTGTGCTAACAAGAGCTCCTCCAAATAATCCACACTCAGAACTTCCAATTCTAACAATGCCTCTTCACTATCAAATTCTACTGTCTTGGCTACCTCATCACTATTACCAGTTTGGGATTCATCTGAGGAGGCTGCTTCATGGAATCTTGGCCTCTTTAGCTTGCTCTCATACTTCTCATCAAGTTGTAATGGTAGTGGCTCATTTCTCTTGTATGAGCTCCTGTGTGACGGTGAGGTGGCACCCGAGGGGTATTCATGTGATGAAGATGAGATCAGTTGGGTGGTTGTGGGGAACATCGATATTTCAGAGGAGTCATCAGTACTTGCTGTTGCTTCCAATGATCCGCGCACAACATGACTAGGGAAGTTAAGAATAGCCCTCGAGCCTCTCATAGTGAATGCAGCTTTGTCATAAGCCATGGCTGCTTCTTCTCCAGAGTTAAATGTTCCAAGCCACACACGGATGCCATGTCTGTTTGAATCCCTGATCTCTGCTGCATATTTTCCCCATGGCCTCCTCCTCACTCCTCTGTAGTGCCTCTCCACAAATTCTTCCTCCTTGTTGGGTTTCTTCCGCTCAATTTCTTCTGCCTCAGCCTCTGCTTTATCCTCATGCTTTTGAAAACATACAGTTTTCATTGTGGGCTCCCAACCAAGGCTAATTGCAGCTTCCTTCAAAGATACATGCAAAACCATGTTCTCGGAATCAATCTTATCCAGAGGTAACGAGTTGAACTCCAGAGCAGGGAAAGTCCCACATGTGGATATCTCAGAACCCACATTGCCAAAACGCGCAGAGCTCTTTAAATCCAACAAACCAATGTTTTCCTTATCACTTAGGAAATCAAATTCCAACAAAAGGCTATACTGCTTAGCATCAAGTCCCATATACTGTTAATATTACTGTGGCTTTCCACAATTAGGTAGCTCAAATTTTTCAGTACAGAGAGCAACTAAATTTATAAAACAAACAGATATCTAAGGCATATGGATCTATTGTTTCCCACACCACCTTCTACCTCACATCAAATCTTTTGCATACCTTATCGCTGGGAGGTGTCCACATCTATATGTTTGATAATAGAAATTAATGAAACTCTACGAAGCCTATCATATATGCAATGCACCTGCAACTAAAATCTCGCTTTCCCCTTCCCTTTCAACCTGTTATACTTGAAAAGACACATAAGTGGACTTGAGGAATTCCCTTACCCCACGTTTCTTAATGGCTTACTACTTTATAGACCTCCTCTTATCTATAACGTGGTATACAATCAGATCCCTTCTTCAGCAGCCGCCCTCCATTATTTAAACAGTCGATTGCGAAGTTCAGGTAGTTCTTGATCGTTGGATTGCAGCCTTATGTTCACTGTATTTAGCTGAAAGTGATGAATTATAAATCAAGACACTACGTCTGACTGTTGTTTAATACATTGTACCACGAGTCCAACTCTATTAGACATGTGAGGGCCAATAAGTTGTTTTGTTATTGACTATCTATATAGATATTCATATCCCACATTCATTGATCGTATTGACTTATTTACTTATAAATAAGTTATATAATGGACAAAGCTTGATTTTGTATCATATTGGCTTATAATCATATATTGTATTTATAACATATATATTGGTTTAACATATTTCTTACGTTTTGTTGTATTAAATCAATAAGTACAATATATTGTTATGTTATAAGTAGTCATCTTTCACTATCTTAACTTTATTTAAAAGTTGCATAATAATTATTCTAATCAAATATAGGTATTTATGCCCCACACTCATTGATTGTTATTGAATTATTTACTTATAAATAAGTTATATAATCATTATTATATATTGGTTTAATATATTGTATCATATCAAGAATAATAATCATATATTGTATTTATAACATATAACATATATATTGGTTTAACATATAACTTATGTTTTGTTGTGTTTTTGTAAACCAATAAGTATAATATATATTGTTATGTTATAAGTAGTGAGTTTTGACTATCTTAACCTTATTTAAAAGTTGCACATAATAATTATTATAATCATATATAGGTATTTATGTTCCACACTCATTGATTGTTATTGACTTATTTATTTACAAATAAATTATATAATCATTATTACATATTGGTTTAATATATTATATCATATTGACTTATAATCATATATTGTATTCATAACAGATAACATATTGTTTTTGCAAGGCTTTTTAGAGTACCTAATTCACCTTTACTCTCATCTTCTAGGTAGCTTAAGGTTTTTATAATGAATAAACTAGGTCCTTAAAGATGATATAGATAATTGTTAAATTGTGAATGCAAATAAGTTTTAAAGGTTTATAATGAACTTTATTTCTAGAATAGTATGCTATTTTGTTTAGTTATGTTGTAAAAATTGTTTCTAATTAGTATGAGGCTAATAGTATCATCGTTCATTATGTGAGTTGTATTTTTTCATAATAATATTTGTTCTTTTGGGTTAAGAATTTTTTGGAGCTCTAGAACATTAAGTTGTTGGGAGATCCACTTCAATACATGAGATGTTGAGATGAATCTCATCTCTCATCTTAAATAATTTACAAGGATTTAATTTAAATGATGGCTTCTGTTTTTTGAAAAAGGTCACCCATATACATTTTATGTATACTTGCTTTTGTAGTGTCATATATTGTTGTCACTCATAATTTCACACTAGGTTTTGGCTCCCTCTTTGATGCATGTGCTAAAATTATGCTTGTGATGTGCTTGTTGATGAAACAAATAGTTATATTGAGAGGGGGGTGAATCAATATAACAAAATTCTTTTACTTTTTGAAACTTAATCAACCACAACAATAGTACTTTAAAACTTAATCATCCACAACAGCAACACGCATGCAATCTCTAGAAATTATGAACAGAGGGAGAACAAATGATTTACATGAAACCCTTGCAAGAGAAAACTATAAAAAAATATTACTTATATATATTGATCTTCTTTTGTAGGCACCAACCTACTTCTCTTTCAAGTCTTCTTTTGTAGGCACTAGCCCACTAGAGACTTCAATCCCCACAACTGAGCACCAACTCAGTAAGAGACGTGCCAATCTCTTCTTTGATAGGCACCAACCTCTAAATTCTTCAATGGATGATATGTATTCACATGAACTAAATGTAGATATGATTTCCCTCACAAATCTAATTAACAATTCTGACTTAGAATAATGTAAATATTTCCTTCACAATTCAGATCCACACTCATACACTTTCTTTCACAAATTGATTAAAATTTTGCACACTTTTCTTTCACAAATATGATCCAATCCATGGCAATGTCTTCCATCAAATATGATTTCAAATCTACACTATTTATCCTCTCAAATTTGTACTTATTATAGTATTGTAAATTGTCACCCTTGATAATTTCACACTAGATTATGCTCCCTCCTATGTGTTTGGACCTAATTATGCACCTAATTTACTAAATTAAGCATTCCATGCCCATTTTAACATTTATTAGAAAATCAAGTGTGAAAGATGATGGAACCCACTTCCCTTGTAGGCACCTAAAACCTACTTTAAATCGGAAAATAGGCGGAAAAGGAGAGGTTGTGTTGTTGTAAGAAACTCACACAACCTCTAAAGAGGTTTACACATGAGTTGCAGGTTATATAACAAGTTTTTGAGGCATAGAATCAATTGTAGAGGCACAAAATAAGTTGTAAAAAATAAACAGTTGTTGCAAATAGCTGCAACAATGGCTGTAGGTGGTCCCATTTACAGTTTCAACTACATAAAAGAATTGAAAATTTCAAATGAAAACCTAGACCTTTAGAAAAATAAATTTATATAATATTTAGTGTAAACACACTCAGACAATGATAATAGAGCTATCAAAAGGAAAGATCATATTAACTTTAAAGTTCAAATTTTTACACACCTATACATGCATTTACATAAATATTTTCATAACAAAGCTCTCTTTGTCATTCCTATTTCTTTTTTTTGTCCTCATGTTATATGCTATAGATCTCTCTAACTACTTCAAAACATTCCTTTTTTGTTTTCCTATGATATTCTTTGTTGTCCTCTTGTATTACCCTTTTTTATTGTTCTGACTTCTTTTTCCTCTCTTTTGTCTTCTCTTTTTGCTATTTTGTTCTTCTTCTCCCAAAACTCCCAGAATTTAGAAGCTTCCCCCAAAAATTCTCCAAAAATCCCACCTAAAATAACTGTAACATTCAAAAACCTTCATAAATGCCTCCACCTACCTATTTTGAGTTCAAAAACTCTCACCCATTATTTCTCTTTTCATTTCTTTCATTGTGATACTCATTAAATGAGCTCATGAGAGGTAGTTTGTTGTCCCAAATAAAATAAATTTCAAATTTAAGACTTAAAAATTCTATTGCTTCCTTCACATGGCATTAGCTAGGGGAAAAATTTAAAATAAAATGATTCTCCTGCATCAAACTACTAAGCTATAAAGTTTTGTGAGCCCCTTCTCACTATGTAAAACTTTGTGTTGCTAAGAGTTAAGGTTTTAGTTGTTGTGGTTCAACAACTCCATCATCTTGTGGTAACTAGAGTGATTCCAGTTTTTTTGGGCTTAACCATGTTGCATCCTCCACTGGTCTACCCTTCCATTTTAAATAATACTCATTGTACTCCTTTCATCTTGTCTTTCTAACTACTCTAGAATCCAAAATATCTTCAATTTCCTCTTGTGCTTTCTTGGGTAGCTACTCCTTCCATTTTTCTAGTAATATTTCCTCTTTTTCTTGTTGTTTGGATGTCTCTCCCTCATGGTAAGTATATAAATCATAAACATTAAAAATTGGAAAGAACTCCAAACCTTTAGGTAGCTCCAACGAGTGGGCATTTGGGGATAACTTTTTGATGATTTTGCACGATCCAATATTCTTTCAATTGAGCTTATTGAAGGTATTGCTGGGAAATACTTCCTTTCATAGGTGTTTCAATACCATATCTCCAACTTTAAAATTCTTCTCTTCACTTCAAATTAGCTTTCTCTTTATACGGTTCACTGCTCTATCTAAGTTTTTCTCACTTGTTGATGCAAATCTTGCATTTATTTGGAAAACTCCTCTCCTTCCACAATTCCTTCCCTAGGATTCTTTTGGTTTCCCAAAGGACCGATGGATGAGATAAAACCATAATTTCCTTCATTTTCTTGTTCATGATCTCCCCATGGAAGGCCATTTTCTACTTGGTGGAATTCAAGAAAATAGGTGTATCCATTACACCTCAATCGACTGAATGTTTTAACCTAAAGATTTTTATTTTATTTTCACACTTGCCACCCACACCTATTTCAAGAGGCTTTCTCTACATCAACATGATGGCCTCATCGGGTGATGTAGAATTTGGATCAATATTTTAGATCCATGAAATGCTTAGAGAGATTTGGTCTCATTTTCTACCACATATCTATATGCAGCCATGCCTTCTATAATAAAATTTTTAGGATCCCATCTTTTCCAATGTCAGAAATCTTGCAATCATACCTAGAGCATAACATCTCATGTGTCTTCGTGCCTAAGGCCTAACTTCCATTTATGACCCTTTTGTTGGAAGACTGAAATCATTGAGAGGTTGGACAAATGATAGTTTGTGAAGTAGACTTGACTTGTGCAATAAACATGAGCTAGGCATATGAATTAAATATTGACATGAATTAAGACATAGACTGAATAAAATAAATCCTTTTAAACTTTCTCTTATATCAAAGTTCACAAAAAAAAATAGAATATTTGTGCATAACATTTTTGATACAAGAATTTGGAGAAATGAAGAAAACCAAAAAGACCAAATGATTGTTTATACAACAAATTTCACTTGTTCTAATATAGTATTGTATTTTCATTAACCATGAATCAAATAGACATATCATCAACAAAGACTGAAGTTAAGATTCCCTACACATTCACATGTATTAGAGCCCACAATAAAACCTTTTATGCATGATATGCTGACTTAAACATTGAAGGATATGCAAGGCATAAACATAACAACATTTGATAACATATTGAGATCAAACAAGTAAGAACAAGCACACACAAAATCATCATATAACACAATATTTTGTCCTAAGTGGAAAACCCTCTTGGGGAATAAAAACCACTCAAAAATCAATCTTTTTATTCACTTAGAGCACCAACTCCGATACAAAATCTTAGAACAATAATATATAAGAGGGTTACTTTGTTACCATTCAATAAATATATTACTCTCATTCTAATAATTTTAACATCTTAAAGATTCATTCTGGAATCCCTAAAATATTAAATATATTAGTAGTACAAATTGTTTTGCATCATATTTGTAAAAATTCAATAATTGTTTTTTGTTTTTTTTCATACCCAGCATGATAACTCTATTAAAAGCATCAAAATCCAAACCATGATAAAAAACTAGTTATATAAATATAAAAAAGATCATATATGTTGCCATCTATCACTGCCTAAAACTGTCAAAAGTATCTTGTTCAAACTGCTCTCATAACTACTTTTCAAAAAAGCCACAAGTAGCCTGTTTAGTGTCTACACAATGGCCCACTGTTCAAACCATATCTCCAAAATAGCCAAAAATCCATCTTAAAAAGATGCAAGATATTCTTTGTATACATTTTGTGTAACTGTCAAAGCAACTTGAGTTAGGGTTTCAATGGAAAACACAAAAAAACTCTTTTAAATAAACCCTTTAAAGATAAACATTTTAGATAAACACACTTTATAGTTATGACTTGAGCTTCAAGAAGCATTAACCAACATAAGTAATACATGTTTATCCAATGAATAAATCAAACAAATACCAGAAGAACCAATTCATAACTACCTAGTTGAAGACCTCCATCTACAAGCTTTGTCGCTTCTCTTTTCAACTTCCACAACCAACACTCATTCTCTTAACCAGTTCAATATTACATATACTACAGAAATGTCCATGGAGGCTAGGGTTCTTCTCAAAAATGTCTTTTACCCTAGTTGTTCCTTCCTTCAAGTCTTTCAAAGACTTTACAAATGAACATAATCATTTTAAATTCACAACATTTTAATCAATATTGTCGACAAACAATAATCCTGCTAAAAGTGTGTACACAATAATATCAACAATGATAAAAGTCCAATATCACATGTTTAATGTGACCAAAACTTAAGCACCAAAACAAAACCTTTACCCAAGATTTTTTTTTAAAATAATATTTTAATCTTTAGTACCTGACTGCTTTGGCATGTCTCATAACTTAGTATGCGGGTATGTGTAGGATCATCATGGAAAAAACAGGCCCTTAAGTGGCAATAAAAAGACAGAAAATCAGAGTTAGACAACTTGATGTAAAAATTTGAATAAGCTATCTATATTATTTCAAAAAAATGTTAAAATAGAATCTGTAGAAAATTGAATGTAGTTTCTAAACTACTAGACCTTTATTTAAAAAAAAAAATCTATTTGGTGAAAATTTGAAATTTCAAATGCAGTAGTATTTCAATTTATGGGTAAAAATAAGAAGTAGGTGTCTCTCTGACCACCCTAACCACAATAAAATGATAATATTTTAGATATAAGTAGAGGACTCATGTCTCAATGTGATGCATATTTTTTTTAAAAAAATTTCCAAGAAAATAATTAATTATGATTTTTTTATTACAACTTTTTAAAAATATAAAAGCTCGTCTATCTAACAACCTTAACTTGATTAAAAATTCATGATTTTTTAAAAAAAAAAAAATCCTATATTATGTGAAGCATAGAATGTGATGCATGTTTCAGATTCAAAAAATGTGATACTGTTTGAAAGTTATAGATTTTTTTCAATCAGGACTTTATTCGTAATTCTAATAAAAAATTAATAATATTTATTTATTAAATTCAAAGTAATGCATAATTTATATTGGTGGAAAGTTGAGAATCTCCTCTAAAAACCCTTTTTGTTTCATCAATTTTGGGTAAAAAAAATTTCTTTAGCCACATGGGCCATCATATGGCTTACGTATCGCCACTTTTTGGCCCATCATGATCCTGCACATAGCCATGCACGATGAGGGATTTTTCTTGCTTTGTTTAATAAAGATCTCATATCTCTTAAGTGTTTGATACCTTAATACTATGAATGATAATTATTTAAATATCCTTAAGATAGGACATATCAACCATGAAATGCTTTAAAACATATACCAATGTAATACAGTGAAAATTAAGTTGCCAAAGGTTACTTCCATGTGACTTTACTCAAAGTCAATTTCAACGTAAGTGCAAAGTGACCGATAGGGTAAGGTCACCATTATTATATGCTCAAAGAAACCCGATAGGGTTTAGATCACCTTTTGATGCCGACTATGCCTACATAGTGATGTCTCTTTTTGATATCCAATGACACAATCATAATGTACATTCTATATGCCAACAAAAAACATTAATATTATGCCAAGCCATGGAGTATATATAAATAAATATGCATAATCAACACACTCAATCACATTAAAATGTGATACTCAAGACCAAAAATATGATGTCCCTATGCACCTAAACTTGGAAAAGATGATGTGATCAATCGTCAAACAATAATGATGTTGCTCAATACCAAATCACTTTACAAAGTGATTGACCACAATGAACTAATGTCATAACTTGTATGAAATTTTCAAACATAAGATGTGCCAATCATATATCATGTGAATACAACTTGCAAAATATCAAGTTGAATATACAACAATCTGAATAAACCTGAGACTTGTAATGATAATAAGTCATATATACCTGAATAACCATTCCATATACTTGAAACAACTGCAAATAACATCAAAGATCTGAATCAAAGAGTTGTAACTAAAAAATGTAACTACAAATCATCTTGTCAAAATACATCAAGCATATCACCACATATATTCTCATATCAGCAAACCGACCATCAAAAAACCAACCACTTTTGACATCAAGGACAAACCAAAACAACTAAGAGACAACAAACTCCCACTTTGTCCTTGATGACAAAACGCATCATCTCTCCCCATTTTTGCCTCAATGAAAAATAATAACGAAGGAGAATATTCAATGCCAGGGAAATAACCAACCAACACCGTAAATAGATGGAAGAAGAAAATAATAATAAAAAACTATCAACATATCATTACTTCAGTTATAACCAAATAGCTTTGTGTCATATATTTCCTTGTGTTAATCACATGAGAAATCAAATAACCTATTTGCACCAAATACCAACTATATAAACAATGTTACCAACATGAATAGCCATGTACCAAGGCTTCATTTATGCACTTCTCCAAAAAATTTATCCCTTTTAAGGTAGAATCTACAACATAAAAAATATTATGAGCTTCTCCCCCTATTTGAGATAACAAGGTAGAAAAGATTCTCAAGAATCTCACAACAAATCTCTTTCAAGCATTGTACTATCATAAAACATGATACTATTCAACATCTATCACAAAGTCACAAGAATCTACATAAGCTTCAAGTAGACTATGAGAAAATAAAATCGCATGATGGGCAAGTGCATGGAAATGGGTAGCAATTCCATGGACACCCTAAAAAGAAAAAGTTGAAAAGCATAACGCGAGTGCATTATAACGCGCTCGTGTTATGGCTTTTGTTAAACCTAGGCAAGTTCCCTTCGGTCATAACTACAAAACTATAACGCAAGCGTGTTATAACACGCTTGCATTATCTTCTATTAAAAGCAAAAAAACAAATGCAAATCTCTCATTTGCATTTCGACTAGTTTTTTTGGTCCACCCACGGCCAAAAACCCCAAAATATCGCACTCGCATTCTAGGAGAAGAATTTCTTCACCAAGAATCCGAATTTCTTCGCAACGATGGCGCGATGACAATGATGAGCTGTAAGAGGTAAGGATTCTATGCTTTTTGTTTTTAATTTGTTAGTTTTAGGTTGAATTTGATATCTATTTGTTTGAATTTTCAGGAGATGCAAATCAACCTACAAACCCTCAAAATCTTCAACAGGAGGACCAACCAAATCCTCAAGATCAAAATCAACCACAACATCAACCTCCTCCACCAATACTCAACCCCCTCCTAGCACTCAACAAAATTTAATGAGTGAAATTGAGAACAATAAAAAAAAATTGAGGATTTGATCAATAGGTTGAGTAATCCAAATGGTTCAACCACAGAAAGAATGACCCTAGCAAATTCATTGAAAGATATGTTAACAAATGTAGATTCAATTAGCAAACAAATAACTAGATGGAAAGATAGGAGGCAAGCAGCTAGGGAGTATTATGCAAATAAACTATCATACAAGGATGTGAAAGATTTAAAAATAACAAAAGGTGATTTGTGTTCATTATTCATCGACCCATGCACAAATCAAAATCTTACTCTCAATGTGAAGAGGTTTTCTATCTATTGGTGCCAGCACCAACAAATGAAGGATTGGTTTTATGATAGGTGGTACATGGTCTTCGATTACCCACCGTGTAACAATTGCGAGGTCCCACAATATTTCCTTAGGAAACTATATAGTGAGTTCATATTGAACAAAATCCCAAATTATTTTGATATGAGGGATTTCTAGGGGAGAGGTGGGGGTCAGCTCAGGATAGACCTAGTGCACAGCCGGATCCTATGCGGCAAGGTAGACGAGCTCTCACTAAGCCACCTCATGAGAACATTGTTATGCCTTCCATCATGAAGGAAAGTGCTAACGTAGAGACATTGTAGGTAATCAACACTTTGACCCAGAGTGTCATCCATCATACTAGCCCTATTCTACAACGCCATCCAGGGGAGTCTTCTAGTGGTGGTCTTCGAACACATGTGTGTCAATATTGCGGGGCTACTTGTTCACATGACCCCACCGACCCTTAGGAGACTGGTACGCAGGATCCGTCTACAGCTATGGAGATGGAGAGGGCAGCTGGCATTTTGCATGAGGCATATGGCATTGATAGTCAGGTAAAAGTTAGTGCATGTGTTCATTCAATTTAATTTAATAAATTTCGATTTTGAAATGCAAGATTAACTAATTTATTTTTATGATTTTAATAAAATTGGAGGGTCACAGTGTTGAGACTGGATACACCGCCCCCCCACCAACCTATTTTTGTAGTACACCTATCGCTAGGGTATGTAACTAGTAAACAGTTATAAGTTTATTGCATATTAATGGCATTGTTTTACAAATGGTAATTTAATATGCAATTTTGGATGTTGAGCAGACTAATATTGGAGGTTTTGATGGAACATTTCCCAATGGCAGTGGATTTACTCAAACCTTCATGCGGGTAATAGAATAAAGAGTTTAACTAATGAATCAAGTACTTAATAGATTTGTGTAGTTTATACATGCACATCGTTGATTACGTTGAATAATTTTTTGTTTTATTTTCAATTGTTGCAAGATGACACACCTCCGAATGTGATGAGGGAAATGGATATTGGTGTGACATCTGCTATACAATCCTCGATGGCTCTGACAGAAGAGGTATGAGGCAAATCAGTAAATTTTAATTTACATTTGTTGTTATTTATAAATGTTAGTTAGTGAGAAATCAAACCGTTATTGATTCACGTAGTTTTTGTCTATTTGCATGGTTTATACAGGGCTTGAGCACCCCTAAGCATGGGCATGAGAATATTTCCCTCGTGGACAGAGATCATGAGATGGCTGTAGGTGATTATTTTGTCAAATATATCATTTTTTATAATGTAATTTCTATATATTCATGTCTTTTCTTCTTATTGTAACAGTTAAAACTTCACCATGAACTAAACCCTAGGAGGAGTAGTAGGAGCACTCCATGAGTGCAGCAAAAATGAGTGATAGACCTATCGCCATTTGAGCGAAAAGGAAAGGGAAAGGTTTTATTTCCTGGGCATGGAGAGCAATGACTTTTGATTCCAGAGTCCTTTATTGTATGCCTACATGGCAATTTTTTAAATATTTTTTATTGGACATATTTGACATTGTATGCCTAGATGGCATTCTCGTAAGCCTACATGGCTATTTTGTACATATATTTATGTATGCCTACATGGCTATTTGGTTAATACAATTATCTTTTTTCGATGCCTTTCCATATTTGCATTCTAAATTGATGGTTCAATAGATGTGAGTTACGTATATATTCAAGTGTATACTTTACAACTTACATGTATACTTTGTGACTTACGTGCATTCGAGTGTATACTTTGTGGCTTACATGTTTTCATGCATATACCTTGTATTCGTGCATATACTTTGTTTTAATTTGTGTATACTATGTATTCGTGTGTATACTTTTTGAGGCTTACGTGTTTATGAGTACTTGTAGTTCCCTTATTGACATGTACATGTTTGACTTATTCACATGTATAATTATTAATTGGTTAGCCCTAGCATTGATCTATGTCATCCTCAATGCATGATCCTTGAGATGGAGTAAGTACACCCTCAAGGTCAAAAGGAGTTTCACATGCATTCTTCGTAGGCTCATTTTGGTAGTGAAACCAAAAACCTCTTGCATCATTGAAACAAAAAAAAAATTCCTTTATAGCAGGTCTGAAGCCATTATCATTCTCCATCAGTTCTTCATGTATCCACTCCCCATTAATGGTTGTCTCATGACCTTCATGAAACCAAGCACTTATCTCATTTGTGATAGAAGAAATGTATGAAGATTTATCTTCCTCCTTATGAACCATTCATTATCATGAGAGATGGGTTCTTGTGAACCACTACTGATGAATCATGGGTCAATGAGTTTGACTTGTAAAACTACACGATTGAATCCTGATAGCAATATCACAATATTTATATATCTAAATGTGTTATTTCCTTCAGCTAAAATTTGTGCTTATACTTATGTGATTGATGTATGTTTGTGTATGGGATCATAGTAATTTCTATTTGATGATGCTATTGTGTCTTTAAGGTTTATTTATTAAAGGGTGCATGAAACAAGTTTTAAATCCTTACAAATCTTTGAATTTCTTAGGTTTTTCTATTTGTCGAGTCTGGGCTCCGAGCCCGAGTCCAAGTCAAAATATGGCTTGTCAAGTCCGAGGCGAGTCCTAGTCTTGTAACACTGGTGTGAACACATCGAGGAATAATGTATATGCCGATGAAGAGAGAACCCATCTTTGTTTCCAAACAAACCATGGTATAGATATGGTTGGTCAAGATAAAACATCACTCTCCTGGATAGTTCAAACCATAATCTTTCATGGCTACAAACACACCTTCATTATGTGTGTTCTTGATCCTACTGAAGAAATGGTGGAACATGTTGTAGATCAAATATTGCAACCCTAAGTCCACAAGAAGGTTACTTGTCCTGATTTTTGCAAATATCTTTAAGATGTTCATCCTTCTTGAGTAATGTGAACTATTGATGTTATCTAGATCTTTGAAACTATCTACAATCATGTGCAATACTGTAGAAGCTAGAGCTATATCTAATACTACAAATGACTGCTCAATGGAATCATGATAGCAATATCACAATTTGACACATTGTAGAAAATACCTCCTACTTATCAATTGATGAGCTAAAGTGATGGGGAGTTCTATCCCTCAAGAGAACTCTTGCTCTTCCCAAGACCTATTATCTGGTCTTCCTAGGGTATTCCTCTCTATAAGTGTGAATATGTGAATAAGACTTAAAACACTTCTTAATACGACATTATATCAAAGATTAAACAAATTAAACTAATTCAACAAAGTAATCAATTGAAAGCGTCCTATTGCTTTCTATCTCCAAAGATTTATTAAATCTAAATTGCTCTCAGATTGTGTAAGCATATAAGACTGTTAAAATGACTATCTGAAGAACGAGATGATGATAATGTAATGCTAATGATAAATCAATTAAACTAGCATGACATAGACATGAAACAGATAATTGTAGCTACAGGAAGCAGCCATAGTTGAAAACTGGATTGCTTGATGCTTGATGCTTGATGTCTGGATTCCTACAGAGTAAGAGTGCAAAAGCTTGATTATCTGGATCTTTTTCTTGGTTGAATGAGGCTTGTATTTATAGATTTCTTGGATGTAGAAATGCATAGGGAAAGCTTTGAAAGGCTTGGATTCAATCTGGAGAATTGAATGGTGAGAGATTGATGAGATTGAGAGAAAGATGGAGATTGTCTCTACCCATGAAAAAACCAGGCAAGAGAAGAGGAAGAATTGATGGAGGAGGATTGAGAGATCAAATTCCAAATTTGTCTCCAATTTGTCTCCAAAACTTCTCATGAAGTTTCAATCAATTAATTTGACATGATTTTTACATAAATTAGACATGGTTTAGACATAGGAAATCTAATTCATTTTTGAGAGAATATGGATGGAATATTCTTTGTGCAACAATTCAAATATTTTGATTTATTTGAATTAACAAAGGAGAGATAAATAATTTAATAAAGCGAACTATAGGATAGTTGTTTATTAAATTAAAATAGAAGAATAATGGCAATTTAATCAATCAAGTGTTTTGATCTTTATTTAATTAATTTAGAAATGATGTGATAGATTGAAATAGGGAAATGATAATTAAATTGAACAAAGTATTTAATTTTGTTTATTTAATTAAGACGAGATTTAGAAGAATTTATGAAGAAAGTGAATGTGAACTATATTAAATAAATATTTTTATTTATTCAACAGTAGAGGAAATTAGGATAATTAATTAAATAATTCGTATTTAATTAATTGGATGCTCCAGACCATTTTTAGGTGTATACATTTTTCCCCTCTTCGAAGTGATGTGTTTACACGTTGCTTCGAAGAAAATTTTGTTGCTACTGCCAGGATTTATGATAAAAAAAAAAAATTCCGTATGCCCTAGACATGATTTTTAGATGATAATAAATTTGTGTGCCCCGGACATGATTTTTAGTTGATTTGATGATAAGATGCCCCCTCAGGAGATAAATTAATGATTTGATGAATTTTTTTTTGAAAATTTGAAAATTTTATGATTTTCTAATGATTTTATATTGTTTTGATTTTAAAATAATTTATCTCCTAACAAAATGATGACGAAATAGAGCTTTCAAATGAGTTCTAATTAATTTCATGGATAAAATTAATCAAAATGTAATAAAAGCCACCAAAAATACCTTTTCAAAATTATAAATAGTGCAAAAGGTCATTTTCAAAGTCATAATTTTCTTTTTGAGTTCAAAAATCCTAGTGATAAAGACTTTTCAGCCAGCTAGAGTGAGATGCCTATCCGCTACCACACTCACCAATTTTAGCTCGTTCGACATCACAGACAGCCGGCTGTGTATGGACCTTCGGTATGTACCCCTCAACCTCCTCGTAATTCATGCATTTTTATTTTTTTATGCTTTTTAGGTTCTAGGCGTGTCTAGGTTAGTTTTAGGGCTTTAAAGCCACGCCGTAGCGCTTACATCCTGATGTAGCACTTCTGGTAGGTAGTTTAGCAGTTGTGTTGAAAGCTATAGCGCTTTCAGTGATTTAGCTCTTAGGAGCCAAAGATTAGCGCTTTGAAGCCGGATTCTAGTGGTTTGAGACTTTCAATGCTTTGGGTCGGTGAATTAGCACTTTCAAGGTCTGTTCTAGCACTTCTAGTAAAGTGGCGCTTTGACGACCTATTGTAGTGCTTTGATGCGAAAAAGTAGCGCTTCGGGACTTTTAGTGCTCCGAAAGCCTTTTTTGGCGCTTCTGGGTGTTGAAATAGCACTTTCATGGTTTTAGCGCTTTGGGTCACTGATTTAGTGCTTTTGGATGATAAAGTAGCACTTTTGGGATTTAGCACTTTGGAAGCCTGTTTTAGTGCTTCCATGTTAGAATTGAAAATATGATTTAGTGAACCTTGAGTTCGTCAATTCCAATCATGTCCATTCTTTTGATTGGTATGATTGACAATCTACATTCTTGATGTTGGATTTGATGATTTAAATAAGACTAACTCTCATGATAGGTGAGAAGAAACCCTATTTATTGATGATCCTCATGATAGGCAAGGAAATGATTCAATATCTGATAAATCTCATGATAGGCGAGATCTAGATAATGTTTTGATGAACCTCATGATAGGTGAGGTTTGTTGATGATTTGAAAACTTCATGATAGGTGAGGTTTGATGTTCGCCTATGAATTTTGATCGAAAATTCATACCAAAGCTTTTGAAATAGACTGATAGTAGAATGACCTTTGATTCCTTGACATAGTTCACTAATTGTAGATTTTTTTTTGTTATGCTGATAGGAGGATCTGGGTACTCTCTAGATGCGAGAGAGATTTCGCAGATGACAGATTGGATACTACACTTGACACCGGATGAGCTCCAGGTGATAGGCCAGTGTGGCCTTACGAGTTTGCTTGATATGCCCCAGATTAGGATTAATCGGGGTTTGTTGACCGCGTTGGCTAAGAGGTGGCATAGTGACCACAACACCTTTCACCTACCCACTGGTGAGATGACAGTCACACCAAAGGATGTGTGGCGTATATTGCGTATTCTATTCATGGGGGAGATTGTGACTTATGATTCTCATGGGACCAGCAACATAGATGCTCTCCGCAGAGTCTTTCAGGATCAGGCCATAGCGGGTCCTAGCATTCGATGGCGGAGGATTGCAGATTTTTATGCTACACTACCAGCAGTGTTAGCTGGATTCATTGGAGCATTCCTTTGCCCTGATCGCAGGTCAAAGGGATTCCTCGTCTACTGGGGCAGGACGCTTGAGAGCATGATGGTACATGGTACTAGATATGTGTGGGGGATGTGCATGTTAGCGCATCTTTATCATGATCTACATTCGGTGGTGTATTTAGATGCATGTAGTCTATCTGCTGGGATGAAATTGTTACAGGTGTGGGCTTGGGAGCATTTCGCTATTTGTCAGCCGTTTCTAGTTGCAGATAGACCAGCCGGTAGGCCATATGTTTTCTGATACAGTGGTCGATTCATGCAGGCCTGGATGGGCAAGTTAGAGCATTGGAGATGAGTGTTTGATGATACAGAGACAATTATCTAGCACCCATACCTTGATTGTGAGGAGTGGGATGAGGATGGTCAGTGTTGGGGTTTTTGTGCGATTCTATGTACCTCATTGGCCGGAATCCCTTTGTTCTAGAGAGATTCTTACTCCGTCGGGTATACAGACAGTATGGCATTTTTTAGTGCATGCCATAGGGAGTAGCTCATTATGCAAGGTGATGGATGGATGTTCCTGATTGGGGTCCGACACTGTCCTATGATGTTTTTGTGGAGGGGTACAGAGCATTACAACCATCTCCCTAGGACATGCGTAGAGATATTTTTGAGGTAGCTGTGATAGAGGATTATGCAGCTTTCTTGGCCTTAGTCCCCCATCCTCGCATTACTATTCCCGATGAGCCAGCAACTTTACCTATAGTGGAGGATGTGGCCGAGGGTTCTACTGACAGTGGGGTGGGAGATGATTCCTCATCCGGTAGCAGCTCAGAGAGCGGGAGTGGAGATAGTAGCAACAACAATGACAGTGATGGTGGGAGTGGAGGATACAGAGGGGTAGGGCAAGACATCAGTAGTGCACCTTCCTCTAGCAGGCCTCATAAGAGGAAAGTAGTGACAGAGTCGGTAGGCAAGCAACAGAGACAGATAGTTGGGCTTCAGGCACAGGTCCAGACTTTATAGACACGGTTGGTACAGGCTTGGGGTATGCTTGTGCAAACTCAGACATAGATGCAGGCCTAGGCACAGGCTCACACACAAGCCTTAGCATAGGTACAGTGGCAGTTAGCCGGCATGCAGACATAGGTTGATACCCTAATAGCCGAGTGAGATAGTGCTCAGCAGATAGCCGAGAGAGCACAGGAGACAACAGATACCCTTCAGAGATTGGCCGATGGCACCTCCATTGGTGATTATATGAGAGAGGTTCTGCGGGTTGGCCGAAAGGTAGAGTTTTACCAAGGCCATTATCATGATGTAGTACCCGCTGAGCATCGAGTCAGTTATTCCCCATCGAGATCTGGGCGGACTCATACACGGATAGTTAGTGAGGTGGTGACACAGCCTCCATGCAGAGATTCCAGAGATTCGGGTCCTTCTGGGGGTGGTGGTGGTACAGGTCCTGTTAGGCCTGCTCATTCTGGCAGTAGTAGGTCATAGATGCCCTTGTGATCTTCTATGATGTATACTACGATGTAGCTTATTTTGATGATGTATTTTGTAGATCAGACTTTCATTGTATACTTAACATTTGTGATATATATATGAGATGCAGTTGATGTGATATGATGATGGCTTTATGATTTCTATGTGATGGATGCTTTTATTTATATGATTTTGTGATGATTTAATTCTAAATGTGATGATGTATATGAATGATTTTGCAATGATAAATGCATGTTTAGAATATGATATGTGGATAAATGAATGTGATGCGATAATATGTATGGATGGTTGGATAATTTTTTTTTTAATTTATGGAATGATTTTATGATGAATGATCTTTGATGGGTGTAATGATATGATTTTATTTATTAAATGTATGGATACATGATTGTATAATAATAATGATGATGTTTCATGATGTAGGTGATAAAATGTATATTTATTATGATGCAAAAATCTATATGGCTGATGAAATGATGAAAAATTTAATGATGAAATATGGATTTGTAACTATATGATAACCGATGATGATTTTGGATTCTATGTCAAGTATACTCAGTCTTATTTGTAGATTTAGATAATCATTGATGGGGATCCTTTATGCAACAAATACTCTGCAGATAATGAATGATGATGGATGCAATCTAATTTTAGCCATGCAATGATATACAAAACAAATGTCATTTTAACAGTCTTTTTGTGCTTGGTATCATCATAGAGCTTTATTGAATGTTGAAAGTATTTACTAGCGTCAATGGTTGTGTTAATCCAATGACGACCTGAGTATTACTTTCATGATTTTTGATATTACAATCGAACACAAGCATCTAGGTATAATTGAACCGAGATGACCTGAGCATTCATTGCTTAAATAGGCAGAGATTATCATTTGAGTGTGTGAATTATGAATGTCATCGGTGATACATTTGCATAGCACATCCCCTGATAATTCGCACACTTATATAATATTCGTAAAGACAACAGACAATTAAAATATCATTCTTTTTCCTTGTTCCTCTAGTTCAATACATCATTGAGTTACTCCAAAAAAAATGATAATCAAAAAGGACAAAACATCCATTGTTTACTTAGAGTGTTCCATTCATTATTCAGATTTTAGATCATCCATCCTGATTTTGACATGTTTTTGATTTTTCGAGATTTTTTGAATAAAGACCTAACCAACTAACCTATCTTAGGGGCCTCGGGGGCTGATCAAAGATTAGCCTTGCCTATGTTACACATGCAG
This sequence comes from Sequoiadendron giganteum, assembly GCA_007115665.2. Lineage (NCBI taxonomy): Eukaryota > Viridiplantae > Streptophyta > Pinopsida > Cupressales > Cupressaceae > Sequoiadendron > Sequoiadendron giganteum. The sequence goes on along the minus strand of CM021103.1, from coordinate 118,668,241 downwards.
AGATCACGTAGTTCGACTGACATAGACCTCTGTTTCTTGGATTTTTCCTTTTTAGAGTTTCCTATTGACATGTTTTTGGATTTTCGATATGATACAGATGGTTGATGCTCTTCTGATGATGATTGGTATTGCACTCTAATCTTTGTTTTTGGTTTTTTGCCATTTGATGATATTGATACGTATGTATTGCCTTGAATGATATCCAGATGTTGCCCTTAAGCTATGGAGTTATATGTTGACCATGTGACATGATTTTGATACTGGATGTAATGATGGCCAGACGAATGATATGATATGAAGTGATACTGACTTTCAGATGAATGATCTTGACATATATCCAAATAGATGGGAAAGCTGATCTTGGAATCACATACGACGCCTGTTTCCAGGTTTTCACCACATGCTTTGATTACAGCCGTTGTATTTTTCTTAGTTTTCCCCTTTTTCTTTCTTTTTTTTTTGTATTTTCTATATTATTATTTTTTTTTTGTGTTTGCGAAGATGCCTGTTTGCCAGGTTTTCACCAAGGAAACAATTTTAAGAATTTTTCCCCATGCCCTAGGAGATTTTAAGCATAGAATTTTCTGAGATGAATACTGTTGATAGGTTCATCAAACAGATTCCCTTCGAATGTTGATAACTGATATGCTCCTGATCCATACACTGATATGATGACAAAGGGACCAAGCCAGTTAGGCTCAAATTTTCCTTTCTTTTCTCTATCTTGCTGATTCCTAGGATTTTCCTTTAGTACTAAATCACCAATTTGAAAGACCCTTGGTTTTACCCTGTGATTGTAACTTCTTGACATTTTCTATTGATAAGCTGTTAAATGATTAACAGCTTGTCGACGATGCTCGTCCAACAATTCCAGTTCTTGCAATCTAGATACCCTGTAGTCTTCATCTGAAATGATACCTTTGAGTGATACATGAAGCGATGGAATTTCAACTTCAATGGGTAATATGGCTTCTGATCCATATACCAAAGAAAATGGTGTAGCTCCTATTGGTGTTCTGATGCTTGTTCTGTAGGCCCATAGTGTTGGGTTGAGTTGAACATGCCAATCACGTCCAACATCGTTAACCGTCTTTTCGAGAATTTTTAGTATGGTTTTGTTTGAGGCCTCTGCTTGGCCATTCCCTTGAGGATAGTACGGTGTTGAAAAACGATGTTGGATGTGGAACTTATCACATAGTTCTTAGACATCTTGATTCTTGAAAGGTCATCCATTATGAATGATAATGGATTGAGGGATACCATCCCGACATATTATGTAGTTCAATATGAAAGAGGAAATTTGTTTCCCAGTGATGGTAATAAGAGGTACTGCCTCAATCCATTTCGTGAAATATTTTGTAGCTGTAATAATGAACTTGTGTCCATTAGATGAAGATGGATTGATTTTCCCTACTAGATCTAGGCCCCATTGACAAAAAGGCCATGTTGTTGTGAAAGGATGCAGTTCTTGTGCTAGTGCGTGAACTAGATTGTTGTGAACCTGAAATTTGTGACATTTCTTGACAAATTGATATGATTCTTTTTCCATGCATGACCAATAATAACCCAAACGGAGGAGTTTCTTAGCTAGAGTCATTCCACTCGAGTGAGTACCACAAATACCCTCGTGAACTTCCCGTAAGGCCATTTCAGATTCATTATGTTCTAGGCATCGAAGTAGGGTACCATCAAGACCTCGATGATAAAGGACATCTATGATTAATGTATGTTGGGTGGATTGGTGGATAAAGTTCCATTTTTGGTTCCTGGAAAGATATGGAGGAAGAATATCATCTTTTAGGTAAGCATAGGTTTTTTCGTAGATGGAGGGTTCAATTGTTTCTATATGGCATATGGCAATGGATTCTGATTGATAATGGGAAGGATAGGATACTTGTTCTACCATAAACTAATAACAAACACGCTTCTCAGGCAATTGTAGTAATGAAGTAATTGTAGCCATAGCATCTGCAGCTTTGTTCTCCACTCTTGGAATCTGATCAAACTTGATATTGATAAAAGACTGTTTTAGATTATCTATTTGTTGCTTATAAGGCATCAATTTTTCATCCTTTGTTTGATATTCATCATTTACCTAGCAAATAACCAATTGAGAGTCCCCATATACCTGTAAATCTGTTATTTTCTAGTGAATTGCTATTTTGACTCCAATAATCAATGCTTCATATTCTGCCACATTGTTTGTACACTGAAACATGAGTCTATATGATTTTGGAATTGTATGTCCTTAGGGGGAGATGAACAAAATCCCTGCTCCTGATCCTCATTGTGTATACAATCCATCAAAATATAGTATCCATTGTTTAGGCATTGTTGTCATTATGTCTGCATTTGGAAATTCCATTGGCATTGGGTGATCATCTGATAGAGGAGCTTCAGCTAGCTGTTCAACAATTTCTTGTCCCTTGATTGCCTTTCTCTCGATATATTGAATGTCAAATTCACTTAGGAGCATAACCCATTTTTCCAATCTACCTGTTAATGCAACTTTACTTAGTAGATACTTCAAAGGGTCGATCTTTGCAATTAACCTGATTGTATGAGCCATCATATAGTGTCTCAATTGTTGAGTAGAAAACACCACTGCTAAGCAAGACTTTTCTATGAATGTATAGTTTATTTTATAGCCATTTAAAGTTCTACTAATGTAGTAGATGGCACGTTCCTTCCCTTCATTATCTTCTTGTGCTAAAAGTGCCCCCAATGAGATATTAGTTGTAGCAATATACAATATGAGAGGCCTTCCTTCTGTTGGTGGCATGAGAATGGGTGGTGACATTAGATATTGTTTGATTTGATTGAATGTTGCTTCACACATCTCATCCCACTTGAAAACAATGTTTTTATGCAATAGATGATTGAAAGGATGAATTTTATCTGCCAGTTGGGAGATGAATCTTTTGATTAATTGGAGCCTTCCATGTAGTGATCGGAGTTGACTTATGTTCCTAGGAGGTAGCATCTCCATTATAGCTTTGACTTTTTCCGGATCCACTTCAATGCCCTTTTCTGAAACAATGTATCCTAGCAGCTTTGCTGATGTAACCCCAAAGACACATTTCTTAGGGTTTAACATGACATTAAATTTCTCCATCCATGTGAAGATTTTATCTAGGATATGCAGATGTCCTTCCCTAGTAGTAGATTTTTCCAAGATGTCATCCACGTAATCCTCCATGAAGGTGTGCATCATATCATGGACATCATTGCAATCATTGCTCTTTGATAAGTGGCTCCTACATTCTTTAGACCAAATGGCATGACGTTCCAGTAGAAGGTTCCCCATGGACATGTAAAAGCCATCTTTTCTTGATCTTCTAGAGCTATTCTTATTTGATTGTACCCAGAGAAACCATCCATGATTGATAACATGGCATGCCCTGCCATCAAGTCCACAATGATGTCTATATTTGGTAGTGGAAAATAATCCTTCGGGCATGCTTTATTGAGGTCCTTGAAATATGTGCAGATTCTGATGCTATTGTCTAGCTTGGAAATAGGCACAAGATTTGATATCCATTCAGCATAATCTATAGACCATATGAATCCAGCATCCAGTAATTTCTTTAGCTCTGTTTTGACCATCAATGCAATGTGAGGATGCATTTTTCTTAATTTTTGTTTAATAGGCTTGATTCCTATTGGCAAAGACAAATGATGCATAAGAAAATTTGGATCTAAACCTGGTATATTGGAATATGACCAAGCGAAGTTGACGCTTCTTTCTTTAAAGAATTGGATGAATGCCGGTCTTTCTTGTTCTATCATGGATTCTGCCAGATGTAGGATTTTTGCCTTCTCTTCTATGCCAATGTCCACTGATGGTGTAGGTTCGACCAGAACTGATGATCGCTCATGATAATGTTCTAGGAGAGTGTCAAATCTTCCATTCATCAGTGCCTCATAAAGGTTTTCACCATTGGATGTGTTCTTTATTTTTACTTTTTCTAGATCTAATGCTGCCATAGAATGGTTTTCACCATTAGATCTATTTTCCCTGTTGTCAATTTTGCAACTAGAAGATTTGACACCCTCCTGCTGAGTCATATTGTGATGATTAGTATAGAGAGAATTTGTATGAGGTTCAATATGACATAGGAAATGCACGATGGCATCATCATTTGCAAATTCTGGTATCGTCAAAGGTTTGATAGGTTCCCAATAAATAAGTTCTGGATGGATTAATGTCATGGTATCATCTGATTGATGTAGGTCAATAGAAGTAAGGGTGAGGACAGCAACATCATCATAATTGTCATTCAGGATATCGAGATCCATGATGGTACCCTCTTCGAAATCATCTAGTTCACTCAAATTTTGTTTGTCCTCACTAGAGTCATCGATATTTAGTGAACCTGCGACGAATGGTCTAGACCTAGAGCCTTGGCCCTCCTCATGTGTAGGTGCATACTTGTGAATCACATCGACTGGAATATCAACTAAAATTAGATCACAAGGTAATGCCCAATCATATTTATTTGAGTCTGTTTTAGAACCATCCATAAAGTGAAGGATATTTTCCATAGTTGTCTTTGTTAGCTCCTACTTCTCTTCTTCAGAGTATCCTAGTCTTGGTTTCTCTTTTGTGCAAAGAGTGAGAGGTGTGATAGGTTCTGTGATCCCTTCCTTTCTTAATCCCATAGGCCCTTGTCCTTCATAACCCATTTTTTCAAGAATAGATTTTCCTTTTCCATACTTGTCTGTGTTGATACTAATATTTTTTATATTGATCTCTGATGTTGATGTTTCTTCATCCTTGTAAAGCCAATCCAGGATTTCTTTGTTGTCTGTTTCTTCAGCTATGGTTCTAGATTTTACAAACGTTTCTTGAAGAGCAGTGCCAAGTAAAGATGTTGGACTTTTGATCATTGATGGTTGACCATATTTCCTAGGAGATGGCATTAACTGTGATAAGTTAAGTGATTTCTCCATTGACTATTGTCCCATTCCTTTATCTGTCAACTGAACTTGTGTTTGAAATTTGTCTGATAGAGAAGTTTTTGTATCCAGATTATTGGTTTCAACCTGACTTGTTTCCTTTTCTTTACCTTTCTTTTGCACCCACTTGGTAGTGATGCTTGGACTTTGTTCATTCTTGGATGATGAAGAACTTGAAGCTTCCCTGTTGTGAGGGATAAAAGTGTCTTGAGATACTCTCAATGTGTCACAATGTTGTGGATGATTATAATTAGCAGCTATGGTCACTTCTTGTCCATTCACTGGAAACTTTAGGCATTGATGGTATGTAGAAGGTACGACCTGCATTTCATGAATCTAGGGTCATCCTAAGAGTATGTTGTATGTCAACTCTTTTTCCAACACTTGAAATGCTAGATGCTTTATCATGGGTCCCACCTGAATGGGTAATATAATTAAACCTTGGGATGATCTTTCCTCCTCATCATATGATTTGATGGTCATTTTCCTCTGAGCATCAATAGCGTCATTGGAATATCCTAGTACACAGACTAATTTGAGGGTGCAAATGTTCAGACCAGCTCCCCCATCTATTAGAACTCTCTTAACACGATGATTATGGATACATACTTCGATATGCAATGTTGTGTTATGTGGATGGTTTAATGAGACATCATCCTATTCAGAGAATGATAGACAATGCGGGGTAGTCAGGTGTCCCACCATGGCTTGGAATTGACAAACATCCAGATTCTTTGGCATGGTTGTGGCAACTAACGCTTGTTTGAGAACTTCTTTATGTGATGGTGAAAACTTAAGGAGCTCTAGTATTGATATTTGCATGGGGATATTTTGCAATTGGTCAATAATGTTATAGTGAGATTGAGGTGTAACCGCACATTGAGATCCCACTCCTTTTAATACTACCTTGGCTTGCCCCCTAGTCATGACATTTTCCGGTTGATGTTCTTGATTTTCTCAGGGGGTGTTTTGCATTTGATTGATAACATCATAATGTGATGGAGGTGGAACTGCATGTGTGGAGCCCATTCCTTTTAATATTACTTTAGATTGTCCCCTAGTTATTGGATTGGCAGGTTGATGTTCTTGATTTTCTTTGATTATCAGAGTCTTACACGCTTGGGAGTAAATCCAAAGAGGTAATGGTGTTGGTTTTGTTCTCAACAATGTTATCACTAACTGCATGATCATGTTTGACTTCAGATAGACATAGGATTGTTGTGTCATAGACATGATTGGCATTCTTTCCTTTGTTGTTTGAAGATGATGCACCTTTGTCATAATTGGGCAAAGGATCTTTGAAGGCCAAATGATCGTTGTTATTTTGAGGTCCCTCCACATACACTTTGTTGCTGTCCACCAAATCTTGTACTGCATGCTTCAACTCCATACAATCATTGGTTTTGTGACCCTTATTATTATGATAGTTGCAATAATCAGCGTCATTCCACCATGACGGTTTGACTATTGGGTCCCAGAACCTAGCTTCACGTGCCGTGAGAAGGCCTCTAGTAACTAGTTCCTTCATTGTTGATTCCATTGACTGAACCAAAGGTGTGAACCTTCATCGATTTGATGGATTTTTATACGACTGTGGTTTTATGATTTCATTGTTTTGTAATGTATTTGTCCTGATATTTTGTTCGTTGTTTTGATTTCTTGATGTGGATGTGGTCAAGTTAAAAACTGGTTTAGCATTTGAAGAATCATTTGTTGTTTCATTGATAGTCATGTTGCAATTCTTTTGCCAAAATTTTGGCTTCTCGCCGCTTGAGTATTGATTTGAGGAGTTACTTGTGTTATTTGTTTTATCATTAAAATGTTTGATAACCCCTCTCTTGACTAACGCCTCTTCGATTTTAAGACCATTTTCGATGACTTTTTCAAATGTTGGAGGACATTGTAGTTCCAATCTATAACTCATTTCTTCCGTCAAGTTTTCAATATACAACTCCATCTTTTCCTCTTCAGGAATGGACCTTGGATACCTAGCGAACAAGTGTCACCATCTTTGGAGAAAAGACAAGAAAGTTTCTCCCTTTTTTTGTTTGAGATTGTAAAGATCTTTGATAGTAACATCGTGTTGGATATTGAATGAGTATTGAGAGATAAATTTGTTAACGAGTTCCTCAAAAGTTCTAATACTTGGTTTCAACTTCGAAAACCATTCCATACATGATCCTCCCAAACTCCTTAGGAATAGTCACATTAAATATGTCTCTTCTTGTGCAAACTCAAGACTCATTGTTTTGAATTCTCTAATGTGATCAATTGGATCCATTCTTCCATTATACTTATCATATTTTGGTATCTCACAATGTCTTGGAAAAGGTATCAAGCCGACAGTTGCGTCGAAGGGATAAGGACAAATGTCCTGTATTGCATATCTCTTGGTAGTCCCTTGCGTCATATCTTGTATTTTCTATTGTAACAGTTGCATTTGAGATGTTAAAGTGGCAACCGGATCTATTGTTTGAGTAGGTTGTGGTATCTCAGTCTCATTCATTTCCAGTGTTTCTTTCAAATGGTTTACATCAAAATCCTTTGGAAGTTTTTCCCCTGATTTGGCTAACATTAAAAGATATTTCTCCATATCTTGTTCTAGAATCTTTTCCATAATATATGGAACTTGGGATCGTGTTGAGCCGCTTGGATGCCCTCTGGAGTGATTTCATTTTTATCATTTCGGTTCAAGTTGTTCCAAGGATTTTCTTCTGCCATTTCTCGTGATTTTAAAATTTCTTGTTCTATGAATCTCTGTTTTTAGGACCTAGTTAAGATTGGCATACAAATTTTTGCCCTTCCTTCTGAAATGTTGATCTTATGTGCAGGATAGTGTCAATTTGAACCTTTTAAATAAATTCAAATAAGATGATCTATCTTATTGATGAGACAATATATAAAAGGTTAATTGCTATACTTTGTTTCATGATGAAGGATGATAGTATCTTGATGAAGAAACTTTAGTATAGTAATTGATTATGTATTTGATTTTTGACACTTGTGATTTACAAGATCGTGTTTCAGTTGATAAGTTGGAAATTTGTATAAACCTTTCTGACTTTGTTTCTAGACAATGTTTTTGATAAGAAGAAATTTGTTTCTAATGAAAAATGTGGTTTAAATGATAGATTGATGGACTAGTAAAAATCTTGAACTCTTTGTTTTAAAAGTGCTAAAACAGAGACCAGAAGCACTATTTCCTAGAAGCGCTGGAATAAAGTCCAGAAGCGCTGAAATAAGTGACAGAAGCACTAATTGACCATAAACACTAGAATAGTGACTGAAAGCGCAGTAGAAATTGATGAAAGTGCTATTTTACTGAAAGCACCGAAATATAGACCCGAAGCACTGAAAGATTTAATAAAAGTGCTATTTTATTGAAAGCATTGAAATTCAGACTGGAAGCACTAAAACAATGCCCAAAAGCCCTATTTCCCAGAACTGCTAAAACAGAGACTAGAAGCACTGAAATAAGTTTCCAAAACGCTTAAAACAGAAGTTCAATTTTCTCTATTGTAGAATCTGGTTTGGCCTTGTGGCATACTATATTGGAGACTGCAGAAGATATGAAGGATGAATCCATTGACTATGGTTATGGAATTACGTGAGAGCCCTTCATTGAAAGAAGGCTCGTGAATAGAGCGGTTCTACTGCGTAGTCTAAAGAGTGACCCCTAGCAAAATCGTGATAATGGTGAATAAATGTTCTATGCTGTAAGAACAGTTTCCGATTTTGATATAGAAAATGTTGTTTTCTCAATTTATTCCTATAACCGAGAGGTTGCTTGGGCCTTGTACCTTTGATTTTTCTCTTGACAAATGTGGTGGATTTCCACTTTCATAACAGGGATTTTCTAATTTGTTTTGACTTGACGTTTTCAGGATGATCTTTAATTTGATTTAAATGAATTTGTGAAAACACGACAAGCAATTTTGAATAAGTGTTTTAAAAACTGAAAAGATTGTGTATGTTCAAAAATCATGAATGATCTTTATTGATTTTGACGGGTTGTTTTAACAATTATATACAAATCAAGCAGACTCACACTTAAGGACAAGTAGGTCATCATTATACTCACAGCCCACATCTTGCAATTACGTTGACTCAAACAGCCGTGTCACCCCCTAGAGGGTGCCCATGTTTTTGTCATTGCCAGGTGCGTACTCAAAGTGATGGAAGTGGATACCGAATCCCTTGAGCAAGTGGTCCTTGGTAATTATATGGTGAGTGTCTTGGGGGCAGATTCTTCCCTCCCCTTGCACCGTGAGTATGACAATGTATGGATACTGACTCAGTGAGAAACTACTCTATGGTTCATAGATAGGGTTCCGTTCGGTGTGGCAAATAGATAAACTCTGTTAGGAGACCTCCCAATCTTTAGAACAAAGATTTTGGGGATGGTTATCATACCTACTACCGTCAATTTGGACTTTCATCAACAAATTGCATTTTTATTATAGTGGGTTGTATAACCTGGCTTTGGTTGTTCCCACTTAGGTCATTCCCGTAGGGTGAGTACTTTTTCCCACTACGGCAGGCCTGCTAAAGGATTTAACAAAGCGTAAATGACATGAAATAAAAGTGAATCTGGCACTTTGGTCACCCAGTCAAGGGGAGAGCATAAGCCTAATCACCACAAGCACAACATATAAGTTTGTCCTATTTTAAAAGCCCAAAAAGAAATTTTCTAATATATGTGAAGGTGTTGCTTCACATAAATCATGATGTTCTTTTTAACTTCTACTGTAAAAATATGGTGACTATCCTAGGATTGATAGATTTGCTTTAAGAAAATCAAGAAAGTGACTATCCTAGATTGATCAATTTTATTCCAACTTTGGAATGACTATCCTAGATTGATCAATTTTAGAAAAACTTGAAGTGACTATCCTAGATTGATCAATTTTACTTCAACTTTGAAAAAAAAATAAAAAAAATTAAAATCTAGTCGCGGATGCGTCGGATCTAGACTGACTTTTACAAAAGCGTTGGAATATTACACCGAAGCACTAAAATAGTTACCTGATGTGCTATTTCCCAGAAGCGCCGAAACAGGAACCCGAAGCGCCGAAGTTTGGCATGGAAACGCTAAATTACTGAAAGCGCTGAAATATGGACTGGAAGCGCTGAAATAGTGACTGGATGCGCTAAAAACCAGAAGCGCTGAAATATGAACCAGAAGTGCCAAAACAATGACTAGAAGCGCTGAAAACTGAAAGTGCTAAAACAACAACCAACAGCGCTAAAACTTTTAACGAAAGTGCTATAATAAAAACAAGCCGAGAACCTGCATGACACTTTTCAAAAAAATAACATTTTTGATAAAATTAGGGTTAGTGCCCCACAGTGGGCACAAAATTGTAAGTGTTGAATATGTGAATGAAACTTAAAACACTTCTTAATAAGACATTATATCAAAGATAACTCAATTTGAACTAAATTAAAGCAATAATCAAATGAAAGCGTCATATTGTTCTCTATCCTCAAAGATTTATTAAATCAAAATTGCTCTCAGATTGTTGAGCACTATGATTGTTAAAATGACTATCTAAAGAATGAGATGATACTAAAATGCAATATTAGATGATAACAATGTAAATTAGCATGTATGAAACAGATAATTGCAGCTACAAGAGGCAGCCATTGATGTGAAGCTTGATTGTTGAGTTGCTTGAATGTTGATGCTTGATACTTGATGTTTGGATTCCTGCAGAGTAAGAGTGCAAAAGCTTGATTATTTGGATCCTTTTCTTGATTCAATGAGGCTTTATTTATAGATTTCTTGGCTATAGAAATGCACAAGGAAAGCTTTGAGAGGCTTGGATTCAATTTGGAGAATTGAATGGTGAGAGATTGAGGAGATTGAGAGAAAGATGGAGATTGTCTCTACCCATGAAAACACCAGGCAAGAGAATTGGAAAGATTGATGGAAGAGGATTGAGAGATCAAATTCCAAATTTGTCTCCAATTTGTCTCCAAAACTTCCCGTGAAGTTTCAATCAATTAATTTGACATATTTTTGACATAATTTAGACATGGTTTAGACATAGGAAATCTAATTCATTTTTGAGAGAATATGGATGGAATATTCTTTGTGCAACAATTCAAATACTTTGATTTATTTGAATTAACAAAGGAGAGATAAATAATTTAATAAAGCGAACTATAGGATAGTTGTTTATTAAATTAAAATAGAAGAATAATGGCAATTAATCAATAAAGTGTTTTGTCTTTATTTAATTAATTTAAGATGGATGTGAGAATAAAATAGGGATATGATAATTAAATTGAACAAAGTATTTAATTTTGTTTATTTAATTAAGACGAGATTTAAAAGAAATTATGAAGAAAGTGAATGTGAACTATATTAAATAAATATTTCTATTTATTCAACAGTAGAGGAAATTAGGATAATTAATTAAATAATTCGTATTTAATTAATCGGATGCTCCAGACCATTTTTAGGTGTATACAATATGAATATGCATCAAATTAGTATAACTATTGGAGGTTACACCATTAGAAGATTTCATCAAGGATCTGATGCCAAAGGTTTCATTCACTAATATTTAACATAAATGTGTTGCAACCTATTGAAATGCATTTTTATTAATTATCACATTAATTCTTAGTATAAATAGATTTATTATTTAACTACATAGATAATCACCTCTATAGGATTGAGTTATTCATACTTGTAGCTTAAGTTTACTTAGGTTTATTATGCTTTTATCTCACTTCATAACATTCAAGCATGTGTCCTCATTACTTTTGACACCTATTGACACTTGCTAACACACTCATCAAGTGAGCTCACAAGTGTTACACATTTGGAGGGTTAGTTAGTTATTCCATCCTACCTTCCTACCTCATCTACCTTGCCTATATATGGGAAGTTTCTCATTTTATTTTACACTCTTTATCATATATTGATAGACATACTATTGTTCTCATATTTGAACTTGTGAAATTTAATCAAATCAAGCTTTCCGACTTGAGTTACTCAAGTTTCTCACTACCACCTTGTTTTATGTGAATATGATATTTGGTGTAAGGGTTAAATTATCTACTAAAATATTTTCATAATTGTTTTCTATTTATAGATAGAGGTTAGTTTTAATGTTAACATTTTATACCATGGGTTTTTGACTATCTCAATACATTAAAGTGCTTGTAAGGGGAGGTACTTTTCATTTTTCATTAAATTGCAAAGAGGGATTCATATTTTGAAGTGTGAATCGTGGACGAGAAGGTCTAATTTCATTTCTAGCACTTTAACATTGAGATATTTTAGATTTGGTATTTTTTATTACCACTTTTTTCTTCCCAAGTCATAATTGTAATAAAATTTTGTATTTTTTATTTCTATTATAATTTTTCAAGGAATTCATATTTTCTTGGTTTTTTTAAATTTTCTTATTCTATTTTCTAAAAATAACTATACATTATAAATGGTGTATTTGTCATCCATTCACACAAGTGATAATTATCTTGCACAACATTTGGGGGGGCTCTATGAATCAAGAGGGGAAATCTAGGTGTTCTCTATTTTGAGTTTGTTAGTTTATGTGATCATGTCTCTCACACTAAATCCCTTCCATTTGATTATTCTTTATAATTCTCGGGTGAGTGTAGGATCATGGGGGTCCAACAAGTGCCAATATGAAAAAAAGTGGTTGACGAATTTTTATTCGAATTTGATGAAACGAAAAAGGTTTATTGAGAAAATTATCGTCTTTCCAAAAATATAAGATATTCCTTATTTGGAATTAAATAGATAATTATTATAAATTTTCTACATACATTTTGACTAATGTCCTAGTTGATAGGTTGATTGAAAAACATCTATAATTTTTTTTAAAAATCACATTTTTTAAATCGGAAAGATGTTGCACATTCTCTGCTTCCCATACTATAGGATAAAAAATAATGAATTTCATAATTTTTTGACCAAGTTATGGTGGTTAGACAAACAAGTTTTAAAATTTATAAAAAGTTTTATTAAAAAAATCATAACTAATTATTTAATTGCAAAAAAATTACAAAAAAATATGTGACATCTTCATGCATGTGTCCTCTAATTATATTGAATTTTTTTTTAAAATTATTTTTGTTGTACTTTGTTGGTTAGACATACACCTATTTTCTATTTTTTCCTTAAAATTTAGTACTACTGCATTGAAATTTCAAAATCTCACCAAATAGATTTACTTTTTTCCAAAAAAGGAATAGTATCTTAGAAACTACATTCAATTTGCTACAAGTTCTACTATTATTTAAAAAAAAAATTAAATTAATAACTTATTCAAAATTTTATGTCGAGTTTCCTAGCTCTATTTTTCTGAATTTCCATTGCCACTTAAGGGCCTAGTTTGGACCCCCATGATCCTACACTAAGACCCTCCTAATATATAGAAAATGAAATGTGGATATTGTAGAAAGAAAATGCATACAACATAATAATATCCATTTCATAGAATTGAGGAAATGGAGAAAAACATTCTTAATCATGGGTTCTTACACGATCATATAGTGCAAACACATATAGAAACATCATTCAAACTCACTTTCAGGAATATTGTGAAATGTCATAATTTGGGAATGAATAATGTAGTTGCATGGCCTGCATTGATATCTCAACTCTCATATCACTTTTTGCTACATCTTAATTCAATATTGAATCATCCATGATTTTTAGTGATTCTTTGCATCAATACATTAAAAGTTTTTCTCTAGATCCACCACATTGGGATGTATATCTACCAAACATCATATTTTTTTATAAAATCCCACCTTGTAGTTTTGGATGACACTATGGAGGATATTCATCTTCAATATTATGTCAGCTTTGATAAAGTTGCATCACCATTGGCATCATCTATAACACCCCACCTCATAACCCTAGAGTAAGTTGTAACAACTATGAAAGTGCATAATTTTTTTCTTTTAAAGTGCAATATTAATCATGTGAAATATGCACTAAACTATTACAACACCCACTAAGGCACACGACTGAGGTTACACCTAAACCCCATAACTTCAAAATTACTCATTCAAAGAAAATAATTAATTACTAAGCATGAATTAATGTACATACATTCAAAACATTAAAATTGCATCACATAGAATAGAATTACATCAAGATCCAAAGATTACATTAATTTCAAATAATTTTTACAATGCTCATTCCTAAAATGAGGAAGACCATACATAGGTGTTAAAAATTACATGAGTCCTCCTCGAACATAATTGAGGAGTAATTTAAATACAAGAGTCAACTGATACAATAATCAATGCAAGGAATAAATCAACTAATATCCACGAGTTCTCCAACTAGAAGATCTCATCATCACGAATAGAAGAAAGGGGACCCAACGGAGTAAGGTGCACATTCCTCCTAGCCAAGTGGTACCCGAAGGCCCACCCCCTGTGCTAGGAGATAGTAATAAGGAATCCTAGACAAGACCTACTACCTCTAGACATAGGCTAACACAAATCTAAACTAAACAAACATAGTTACAACACTAACACATTGGTTACCTTGCTTCCAGAGTAAAACAATTAGATACATCAATGACCAAACTTACTACTGACATAGAAGGAGTGACACCACAAAGATGCATGGATTACCCCAATAGATCTTTCCCGGCCCCAACCCCCATCAAGATTCAATTTCCTATTGTAAACACGTGGAAAGAATCCAAAACCAAAGGTAACTAGAGCACACTATGGATATTCAATCCCCATCCAAAGATAAATTCCATCACATCCCCATTTGTGGAAACCGAGTGATTTACAGGAAACGACAAACGCACTAACCAAGGGTAACAAAAAGGGTTGACAAAAAAGATTACAACAACCCCCAAATCTATAACACAACTGGAAGTCTTATAACGCTCCTTTACCAATTTCCCAAAAAGTGAACAAAGGAAATTACATACAAAGGCAATAAAACAGAGAATAAAACTACTCTTCAGATTTCCTAAATCTAATTTCCCCTTTAGTGATTCACAGTAAAGTTATTTCCCAAATAAATAAATTAAATAAAATCTCTTTACAAAGAGAGAAGGAAAATTTAATTTTATCTATAACTTCAATTCCACAATAACTTTTAAAATAAATTTCCTCTTTAAAAAATCTCATTTTAAAATTATCCGACACATGCGTTTGCAGAGAAATTCTATCTATTTGTTTAAATTGATTTCCCAATTCAACTAATTTAATAACAATTTTGTCTATTAAAATATTTTATTTAATAAATATCCAAATCGTATCTTTGCATGCACCATTTATGAAAATATTCATTTAACTATATATGTATATATTAATATATACATAACTATATATACATTTATATATAATTATATATATATACCAATATATATTATATAAATATTAAAATAATTATTATTACAAAATATTAATATTTAAATATATATACATATACATATAATATATAACAATACATATTATTTATATATATATATATTATAAAAAAAGAGCAAAATATAAATCAAATTCACATATACGCGGACGCCATTTACATGAGGCTTGGTTGTTATTTCACAGTCATCCCTTCTACACAGGCATTGACTGTGGGAGGCAGTTGGTGTGCCTCCATAGTCTTCCATCCATGGGGATGAAAACTATGGAGTCAGCCATAGCCTTCCCCCCACATACAAGCACTAAAAAGAACTTTAAAATAATACCCCCCCTACGATTTCTATAATCTTCATTGAAAATCAAAGCACATTGCTGTACAAATTTTGGAATATCTACATACATTTTTAATAATATAAGAAAAAAAAATATATATATAAAATTAGATATATATATATAAATTCATCACAGAGATTTCTCTAGTTGGGCAAACAATTTTCACAAAAAGGCCATGTACAGGAAAATACCCAAATTTTATAGAGAGAAGCAATTTTACATAGAGGTCTTTTTTCTAAATTTTATTCAAACAAATAATTTAATCAAAAGCAATCATTTCCTACAGAAATCAAATTCAATAATTAATTGGAGTAATTTTTCTCTACAAAAACTTCTACCCAAATTTTCTTGAGAAGTTTATTTCTATAGAGTTAAATTTCTTCCCAACAAAGAATTTTTCAGATTTCCAATGTTTTCTTCTCGGTTCTTCTTTATTTATAATAATCCCAATTTAAATCTTGCAATAGATTCAATAAAAGATTTCATTTTCACACAAAATTTCACACACGATATTTTTCAATTTTTACATTTCAAAAGCTTTACAATATGCACAGACAATCTTTTTCTAGATTGTAATCTAAACTAAGAAACCTTTCCAATAAGAAACTAACTAGAATACAAGAGGAACTTGAAATCCAACACTCAAGAAGATGTGAATTCATGTAGAGCCTTTTCCACAGATCCAAGATTTTTCCTAGATCAACCAAAGCTTCATCCAAAACAATAAAATTACCAGAACCCAAAAACTTTTCTGAGATTGAATATTTTTCCAAAAATTCCACAAAAGAATGCAATTACCAAAAAAAAATCTTTTTCTAAACCTCTTCCCCAACGAAATATCCTCTATCCTCTTTTCGCGAAGAAGCTTCTCACTTCTTCTTGTTACAGCTATTAATTTCTCCGTGAATAAATTTTCCCAACAACCCTCATCAATATTTTCCAACACATGTTGAAAGAAAATCTTTCATAACCAAATTGCACCAAATCCTCAAGATATTTAAAAAAAATTAAAACATTATAATAATTTCCAAAATACGTAGCATTTCTAAATTTAACTTAATTCAACTAATTTAATTAATTAATAAAATAAATATAATCCTAAGATTAGATTATTTTACCAATTAGATTAAATTAATTAATTAATTAATTACCATATTCAAACATAATAAACCAGATTAATTTAATAATCAACTAAAATATTTAAATCCATTATTTATCTTTTACAAACTTGCAACATAAATAATTTTCAAAGAAAAATCGAACAACATTTAACATACAAATCCAACTAGAATGGAGGACACAATATGACCAAGGTGGTGGCTTGACACATGAAACCTAGCTACTATCTCTCAATCAACATTACCATTGGGCAATGGACACGCTCAAACCTATGAAGCCAAGTGGAGTCGATGTCCTATACCTGCAAACCTACAAACCCAACATATATTGAACATGCATATATATCATAATAAAACACACCATGAAGAGGGAATTGTGAAATCACAGGGCAATCACAAGCGAGTGGTGCAATTTCATCCCCTTCACCAATACAATGTCACAAAACTGACAATTCTAACATTAATAATCTTCTTATGTGCTTATAACAATATTAATTCAAATAACCATTATGCTAATCAAAATCATTTCATAATGATAACATCAAAATAAAGTACCATCACATCATAATATAAAATACACATCACTCTAAAGTTAGCGATCGAATAATAATCAAGAATCATAGTATAACATAGTCAAGGTACTAATAGAAAACAAAGCATATCAAAGGCACACACTATTTGATCCAAAGAGAAAAATAGAGGGATGTTACATTCACCCCCAGGGTCAAGCTTACTCCTAGAAACCTATAAACATGCATATCACAAAATCTATACAAAGTAACATGGTGAAGCAACCACCAACAAGTCTCCAAGAATAGATATCCATGATTTAACATACATTCTTCACATACCCACCAATGCACATCATCGATAATCACAACACAAGGCCACACATGGGTCCATCTAGACACTGGAAATCAACATACTAATCCATGATCCAAGAGCCAATATCCATCTCACGTAAAACAAACATCACAATCAGTGGCTTGATGGTGTTAGGCCACACATAAGGTGAGACCATCCAAGCAAGACCACAATGATGTGTCTCTTGTTGTATAAGGTGATTAGCCTATAAGAGATAGTCATCACACATAGGTGGGTAGTGGTCCTTGCTATATAACAGCCTCACATAACCCCATCCTCAATGTTCCCTACATCTACTTCCTCGCATACACTCACCAAGTTCGCCTCATACATCCTTGGAAAGGATTCACAATACAAAACATTGTCGACATTGAAAAAAATAAAGATAAACTAGTTTAGCCACCAAAGTCATAAAGAAGAGAAAATTAAAATTCAATTTCAACAATAAGGCAATAAAAGCACATAATTCAACACTAAATCAAATATAACAATGAGGGTTATAAGAAAATAAGATCACAAGGTGTGGCTAAACCATCGCAATCAAATATATCAAGGTTCAGCCTTCACAATCAACAAAAGATCATCAATAACCATAAAGAAAATCCATAATCTTTAAAATTGCACTATACAACACTATGTGACTAAATACTAGCCACTAAATGAGGAAGGAGGAAACAACGTTTGGCTATAATAATAGCCCTCATGTGGTGCGAAGTGAGCATTCCATCCACATAAACTAGAGTGTACTCCACAACTATCACGTTGTCACTCGACATGGTCATATGTCATTCGAAGAAGGCACACACTAGTCGTATACCACATGGAAATGTGTTTGTGGCTCCATAGAAGTAGGCACATGCATAACACACCCCGCATAGTGATACCTCATGGAAAAACACACACAAGTACTCATCGTAGCTAGAGGTATACATGGTTAGGACCTACTCTTATGCTACTTGACCAAACTCAGTCGAAGCAACCACGAGTATCCCTCTACAAGTGTTTGAGGCCCCATAATGCTCATCATACAAGTAGGCTATCATAAAAAAATCTCATAATTTTCCTTCACATGTCTATGCACGTGGCATCGTGTAACACGACATCATCACCAACGCTATGTTAGAACATTAGTGGGGTGTGGTATCGTATCTATTGCATCATGTCAGAACACGTGAAAATACAGTATATCACAACATCATCACCAACACTATGTCAAAAAATGAGTGAGGTGTGGCATCGTATCTATTGCATCATGTTGGAACATGTATAGATACAATATATATAATACAAAAATGATAATATCAACATGGGGCTACTCGAGCTTCACCTCTCATATAGATGACGTTTACTCAATAATGCCAGATCTATATCTCTATGGATGGCCAGGCATAAACTATCAAACCAATACTATTGTACTCAAATATGTGGGGATTGGGCTAACACTTAAGGATCAAGTATCTTGATCCATCATAAGGGAGATTAGTGGGTACGTTTCCTTGGAATCGATTCAGTTGAGTGCACCACAATATGCGTACACTGCACACTCTACCCAAGGAAATTTTTGGTTGCTACTATGCCTTCATGTATTGAGTGGCTAGTGAACCAAAAGAAAAATAATCTATGAAACTAACTTTTGGTTACTATTATATATAATTTTCAACCACACGTGGGTTGGCCCTCAATTAGGTAAGAAACATACAAACACACATAATGGTATGGTTAATCCCACACCAAAATGTAACCTTTTCCCCATTGATGGGTAGCAAGTATCACCATCCCATGGAAACACAAAGGAAGTACAGGGTATTCACAACACTCAACCAAGACACAGTTACTGGTTCTTCACATTTACAAGGGGAATACAATTACATTCATAATTCCATAATAACATTCACTTCCATCACCCATGTGATACATATCACTACTTTTCATCGATAACCCTTCATCAGTTTTCTATCACTCTACTCTTTTCCACAGAGTACATCATGCTAAATGTCAAATCCATGAACACGTGATCACTTAACAACTCCACTAACAGGATCACATGGACAACATAATGGGATCAAATGTACCTAGAGTACCCAGTGTATGGACTTGGGGCTCTGATACCATGTGTAACGCCTCACTTCGTAACCCTAGAGGAAGTTGCAACAACTACGAAAGCACAATTTTTTTCTTTTAAAGTGCAATATTAATCATGAAAGATGCACTACACTATTGCAACATCAACTAAAGCATGCGACTAAGGTTACATATGAACCCCATAACTTAAACATTACTCATTCAAAGAAAATAATTAATTACTAAGCGTGAATTAAAGTACATACATTCAAAGCATTAAAATTGCATCACATAGAATAGAAATACATCAAGATCCAAAGATTACATTAATTTTAAATAATGTTTAAAATTCTCATTCCCAGAATGAGGAAGATCATACATAGGTGTGACAAATTACATGAGTCCTCCTCGAACACAATTGAGGAGTAATATAAATACAAGAGTCAATTGATACAATAATCAATGCAAGTAATAAATCAACTGATATCCATGAGCTCTCCAACTAGAAGATCTTGTCATCATGAACAAAAGAAGGGGGCCCAACGGAGTAAGGTTCATGTTCCTCCCAACCAAGTGGTACCCGAAGGCCCACCCCCTGTGCTAGGAGATAGTAACAAGGATTCCTAGACAAGACCTACTACCTCTAGACATAGGCTAACACAAGTTTGAACTAAACAAATATAATTACAACACTAACACATTGGTTACCTTGCTTCCAGATTAAAACAATTAGATACATCATTGAACAAAACTTACTACTGACATAGAAAGAGTGACACCAAAAAGATGCATGGATTACCCTAGAAGATCTTCCCAGACCTCGACCCCCATCGAGAGTCACTCTCCTACTATCAACACATGGAAAAATCCACAACCAAAGGTAACTAGATCACACTATGGGTATTCAATCCCCATCCAAAGATAAATGACATCACATCCCTGTTCAGGGAAACCGGATGATTTATAGGAAACGACAAATGCACTAACCAAGGGCAACAAAAAGGGCTAACAAAAAAGTTACAACCCCCAAATCTATAACACAACTGGAAGTCTTATAATGCTCCTAAACCAATTTTCCATAAAGTGAACAGAGGAAATTACATACAAAGGCAATAAAATAGGGAATAAAACTACTCTTCAGAGTTCCTAAATCCAATTTCCCCTTTAGTGATTCATAGTAAAGCTATTGCCCAAATAAATTAATTAAATAAAACATCTTTACAAACAGAGAAGGAAAATATAATTTTATGTGTAACTTCAATTCCTCAATTAATTTTAAAATAAATTTCCTCTTTAAAACATCTCATTTTAAAATTATCTAGCACATGCGTGTGCAGAGAAATTCTATCTATTTTTTAAAATTGATTACCCAATTCAACTAATTTATTAACAATTTGATCTATTAAAATATTTCATTTAATAATTATCTGAATCATATCTTTGCATACACCAATTATGAAAATATTCATTTAATTATATATATGTATACATTAATATATACACAACTATATATACATTTATATGTAAATATATATATATACCAATATATATAATATAAATATAAAAATAATTATTATTACGAAATATAAATATTTAAATATATATACATATATACATATACATATAATATATAACAATACATATTATTTATATATATATATATATATGAGCAAACAAAAGAGCATAATATAAATTTCAAATTCTCATATATGTAGACACCATTTACATGAGGCTCGATTGCTATTTCACAGTAGTCCCCTCTACATAGGCAACGATTGTGGGAGGCAGCTAGGCTGACTCCATAGTCTGCCATCCATGGGGGTGGCAGCTATGGATTTAGCCGCAGCCTTCCCCCTACATACAAGCGTTATTTTTTTTTCAAAAAATAATACCCCCCTACGATTTCTATAATCTTAGCCGAAAATCAATGCACATTGCCGTACAAATTTTGGAATATCTACATACATTTTTAATAATATAAGTACATAACATGTATATATTTATATATATATAAGTATGTATATATATAAGTAGATATATATATACAAATTCATCACAAAGATTGCTCCAGTTGGGCAAACAATTTTCACAAAAAGGCCATCTACAGGAAAATACCCAAAGTTTATAAAGAGAAGCAATTTTAAACAGAGGTCTTTTTTCTAAATTTTCTTCAAACAATTAATTTAATCGGAAGCAATCCTTTCCTACATAAATCAAATTCAATAATGAATTGGAGTAATATTTCTCTACAAAAACTTCTACCCAAATTTTCCCGAGAAGTTTATTTCTGTAGAATAATTTCTACAGAGAGTTAAATTTCTTCCCGACAAAGAATTTTCCAGATCTCTAATGTTTTCTTCTGAGTTCTTCTTTGTTTACAATAATCCCAATTTAAATCTTGCAATAGATTCAACAAAAGATTTCATTCTATAAAGGATTTAATTTTCATAGAAAATTTCACACACGACATTTTCAATTTTTACAACTCAAAAGCTTTACAATATGCATAGACAATCTTTTTCTAGACAATAATCTAAAGTAAGAAACCTTTCCAATAAGAAACTAACTAGAATAAAATAACCTGAAATCCAATGCCTGAGAAGATGTGAATTCCCCTAAGGCCTTTTCCATAGATCCAAGATTTTTCCTAGATCAACCAGAGCTTCCTCCAAAACAATAAAATTACCAGAACACAAAAACTTTTCCAAGATTGAATATTTTTCCAAACATTCCACAAAAGCATGCAATTACCAAAAAAATTTGTTTTCAAAACCTCTTCCCCAACCAAATATCATCTATCCTCTTTCCGTGAAGAAGCTTTTCACTTCTTCTCGTTACAACTATTAATTTCTCCATGAATAAATTTTCCCAACAACCCTCATCAGTATTTTCCAACACATGTTGAAAGAAAAATATCTTTCAAAACCAAATTGCACCAAATCCTCAAGATATTTTTTAAAAATTAAAACATTATAATAATCTCCAAAATACTTAGCATTTCTAAATTTAACTTAATTCAACTAATTTAATTAATTAATAAAATAAATATAATCCTAAGATTAGATTATTTTACCAATTAGATTTAATTAACTAACTAATTAATTACCATCTTCTAACATAATAAACCAAATTAATTTAATAATCAACTAAAATATTTAAATCCATTATTTATCTTTTACAAAATTGCAACATAAATAATTTTCAAATCAAAATCAAACAACATTTAATAAACAAATCCAACTAGAACATACAACACACTATGACCAGGGTGGTGGCTTGACATAGGAAACCTAGCTACTATCTCCCAATCAAAATTATCGTTGGGCAATGGACATGCTCAAACCTGTGAAGCTAGGTGGAGTCAATGTCTTGTACCTGCAAATTTGCAAACCCAACATATATCGAACATGCATATATATCATAATAGAACACACCATGAAGAGGGAATCATGGAATTGCAGGGAGCTCACAAGTGAGTTGTGCAATTCCATCCCTTTCACCAATACAATGTCATAAAATTGACAATTCTAACATCAATAATCTTCTCATGTTCTTATAACAATATTAATTCAAATAACCATTATGCTAATCAAAAGCATGCCATAATGATAACATCAAAATAAAGTACCATCACATCATAATATAAAATCCACATCACTCTAAAGTTAGTGATCAAATAATAGTCAAGAATCATAGTATAACATAGTCAAGGTACTAACAGAAAAAAAATCATATGAAAGACACACACTATCTAATCCAAAGAGCAAAACGGAGGGGTGTTACATTATCAAATCCTACTCTTGCCTTACCTATATCAACTTCTATTGTGATAGATTTTGTATATATTCATGAGTTGACCTATTTGACTCAGTCATCATCACCTACAATAGTATTAGATTCACATTCATCCTATTATCATCATACATCCATGGTCCATACTCTTGAATCATATATGATACTTGATCCATATTATCTGCATCCACCACATATTAGCATTGGCTTGGATATCTTTAAGCATTATTCGAAGGCATCATTGGTTCCAATATAGTCTTTAGCCCATGTGTAGAATTTAGGACCTTTATTTTACTTCTTTCATATTCCTATCAGGAATAAGAAGTCATATCATAAATTTGTGGTATTGTTTCTTCCCAAGGGGAGAAATTTTATTTAGTCATTATGGATCATCTTCAATATCTAGTTTTGATCATCTACAAATGAAACACATCATTTGATGGGAGGCTATATGGCCTATCTTCTCTTATTAATTATTGGAGAAGCATATTATCACATGGAGTTCATTAATTCACATTTATAGGGGAGTCACATAGACCAGGTTATCTTTTTTCTCTCTTATGGGGGGGCATTCTTTGTACATAATTCTAGAAGTAGTCATTATGGTTCTACTGAACAGTCCAGATAACTGAGAGGGGGGTGAATCAATTATTATCAAACAATTTTCTTTACTTTAATTAATCTGGAGAAAAATTAAATCAATCAAATATTAATGAACATGTAAGAACACAACAACACCATGCACAAAGAACACCAAAATTTATGTTGAAACCCAAGAAGGGAAAAACCATAGAGAATGCTAATTCTCAATTATAAAACACCAAGTAAGGTGACACCAATTAAGGTAATTTATCCAAAGTTTCACTACCAATTTGCTCATTGTCGGTTGGGCTCACTGCCCGACTATTATAGCCAAAGATACAAAAAGGCTCACTACCAAAAAGGAAGGGTTCACTGCCTATAGAAAATGACTCACTGCCAAAAGAATGATGAAAGGGGATCCACCACTGAAAAGAACTATCACCAACAATGACACAAGATAGAATCTCAGTGTCTACTTCCTCTAATCATACACTTTTGTAGACTTCACAATGTTTAGATATTTAGATTCAGATTCATCACGCTTTCCTTCATCAAACAAAAACATCTTATACCATTCCATTCTTCCATAATCTCCCAATTTGGCCAAACATAATTTCATAATTTATAAGTCGGCCAAGCACAAATTGAAATAGGTCACCACAAAAAAATTCTCATGTTGGGGAGGAATGAAATGTGGACCACACAAAACCTCCTCACTCACATCAACATGCTACTTGATATCTAGAACCACCGAATAAGATATACACATTACAATGCAAACCATGTGCAAGAGCACATTAACCAACTATCAAATCAGTCTGAACCCAAATGAATGTATCTCATTATGTTACAAGAGGAATGGGACCAATATAGACACAACCCAAGATAGATCATTATAGCACAACATCTAGAACTAGGCCAATCCAGATCACCAAAGCACCAAAATAGAACATCGGTCACACAACAAAGATATGTTGACATCAATGACAACCATTAATGATAACAAGCAATCAACACCATTTGAACACATTCCAACAATCTCCCCCTTTTTCATTGATGGAAAAATTCATCAATAAAAAACCAAACAACTTAATTTCAACATCAAGGACCATCTTATCTTCTTTTCTTCTCCCCCTTTGACATCAAAGATAAAGGGAAAAAATCTCCATGAAAAACTTACTCTGCTCTCCCTATGAGGAAGCCACCAAACATTGATCTAGATAAAAATGAGCATATAATACCTTGGACCAATGCACACCCCAGTGCATGTTATTGTAGACTAGGAGGGGGAATAACCCATAATTTCTATCAGAGATACTCAAAAGTATCTTTTATTAATGGTTTTGTGAAAATATCTACAATCTTCTCTTTTGTAGGTACATATTCAAGTTTTACTTCATTGTCCAACACCTTCTCTCTCAGGAAATTATATCTTATGGATATATGTTTCATTTTGGAGTGTTTTACTAGATTTTTGGAAACATTTATTGCACTGGTGTTGTCACACATGATTAAGATTGGTTCATTAAATGATATGCCAAAATCCTTCAATTTTTGTTTCATCCATAGTATTTGAATGCAACATGAGGATGTTGCAATCTATTTATCTTTGATAGTAGATAAAGATACATACTCTTGTTTCTTATTTAACCAAGCAACCAACTGAGATCTAAGGAAATAAGCTGCACCACTTGTACTCCACTTCTTATCAACATATCTGGCCCAATCAACATTAGTATAGGCTGCAAAAGTGAAATATGAGTCCTTTAGATATAATAACACAAAATCTTTTGTACCCTTCAAATATATAAAGATCCTTTTTACTACAACATGTGATTGCTTTGGTTTTTGCTAACATCTTGCTTGTAACACCTCACAACCCTAGAGGAAGTTGCAAACAACCAGATATCATGACCACTCCTTTCTTAGGAGGCGATATAAAATGAAACTCACTCCAACATTGGAGGCAACAATCACATAACAAGGTCAATCCTTACAAGGAGACACAAATCCCATAATCCACTCCATTCAGAGGAGACACAAAACATCCCCGTTCATGGGAACTGGGTGAACACTGACTAGACACCATGCACTACCCAAAGAACTCACAATAGGTTGACAAACACAATACAACAACCCACATAATTGAAAACCCCATCTGGAAGACTTATTAAACTCTATAAATCCATTCCCCAAAACAAGAACACAAAGGAAATGTTCACTTAAGGCAACTGAAAGAAACTACCTTTGGATATACTAAATCCATTTCGTCATTTCATTCAATAATTTATTGCATCAATAAAACTTAATTTAACATCTTGTCAAGACAAAGAACAAAATTTAAACCAAATATTTAATTTCCTAATTTCCTTTAAATAATAAAATAAGCATTTTCATCTATAACTCAGATCATATCACTTTAAAATAAATAACCATTTGTCCTGGCATACTAAATCATTTTAAAATAAATCAATTAATTTCGTTATAACACATTACTTACAAATCCAATATTTGCCTTTTTCAAATAATATTATTTCAAAATAAATTTAATAATTTGACTAAGAGCACAATATTTTAATTTTCTCAATTATACTTAAATCAATATTTTAACATATGTATATATTCTGTCATAAAACCCATATAATAAAATTAACAATCTACATTATATGAATAAAATAATATAATACTCATAACTAATCATTTAATTAATATTTTAATATTTAATATTATATAATAAAATACTAAATTTTAATATATATATTATTATTATTTTAATTTATATATATTAATATTTAAATATTATAAAAATATAATACTAAATATTTAAAATATATTATAAATTTTTTTTTTAATAATAATAAAAAAATGCATTTAAAAAAAACGTGATTGCCTCGGGCTACATACAAGGGTTTGACTGGGCAGTCATGCGTTTTACCTTGGCCGTGGATTTGTTCACATAGTGGGCAGTGGCCATGTGGTTTTCTATGGGGCGGCGAAGGTTTTGGTGGGGCGACGACTACCAGCCGACCTCCTTAAGGGCGGCGATTGTGCTGAGAATAGTCGACCACCATTAGTGGTGGTGAGATTGTGCTTAGCACAACCGTCCACCCTTCTTGGTGGTGGTGGTGCCACAGCCACGAACGGAGGTGTGGGGGTTGCGCTGGGCATGGGTCCCCTCACGAGCCTCCCATGGGGGTGCAGTAGGGGTGAGCCCCCAGCCTCCTCCACAACTTCATTTTTTTTAAAACAACAACAATTTCTTGTAGAATTTTTCAAATTTGTGCCCTTCCAGAAGGTTATTTTTTGAATTGTAAACAACACAATCCCCCTTACATAAAATAAATAACAATATATATATATATATATATATATATATAAAACACTATATATATATATGTACATATATATATGAATTTTAAACAAAACCTCACAGAGATTGAGAAACAAATTGAATAAATCATACTGAAAATAAAAATTTACAGCCAAGAGTATATTTTTTTTGTTTTGATAATTTTAACTTTCAAATACAAGTTTCAAGTTTTGGAAACAAGATCCAAGATTGGTTTTCTTTGCAATCAATAGAGTTTATGAGTATTTTTCAAACAAGTAAAATTATGTGAATATTTTCAAAATGAATAATGATTTAATGAAAATAAAACCTGATTTCACAAAGCTTGATAGGTTGTCAATGGTGCAAAGAATTCCTTCAAATATTTCAGTCCCTCCAACCATTCAGAAGAGTCCCTTCACAGTTCAAACCCAAAATCCACACCACACATGTAATGCCCCGCCACGCAACCCTAGAGGAAGTTTCAATTCACTAAACAAGCGTACTAATTTTTTTTTTTAAAAGAAGTGAATTAAACCCACATGTTCAACTAAATTGACAACATCCCCTAGGGTTACATAACTGAGATTACTTAAACCCCATTAACATACATCATCTAAAATACAATGAAAGTAAATAACACAAGTAATAACATTCAACATCAAAGAAAGATACAAGATAAGATAAAGCATTCAATTACATAAATCAATTACAAAGATCTATTACAATCCTCATTCCCGGAATGAGTACAAATACATAAGTCTGATAATAACAAGGTCCACCTCATACACAAGAGGGGTAAAACAATATCATTACATTATGAGATACAAAATACAAGAATCCAAAAGGTAGACAAGTAAGATGTCCATCAAGAAGTCTCGCCACCAAGTACTGAAGATCAAGGGGACCCAACGGTTATGGTGCATGTTCCACCCAACCATGTGGTACCTGAAGGACCACCCCCCATGCTAGGAGATAGTAACCAAGTAACATGGACGAGAAACCTACCACCTCAAACTAAAGGTAGACTCATACTGATACAGACTGACTCAACCACACATATGCACAATAAAGTCAAAACTCTAATCATGGTTACATTGCTTCCAGACATAATATAATCAAGTGTGCTAAAGAAAACATACGCACAACAAAACACGGTGTTATCCTAGACAGAGTGTCATCGCAAGGTTCGTCATGAGATATCCTCTGGGCATTCTTCATAGGCTCCGAAAATCTTGGTGACCTCAACCGAATCCCGGCACTCATACTAACTCAAGCGGAATCAACTACCTCTCATAGGGACGAGATAGTGATCTTGCCATTCCAGGCCTTCTCACTCACCCCAAGTCTAAACAAACCCTTGTGCCTATGAGTGAGGTTAACTTATCTTGGTTAATGTGAACTACATCCTAATATGCTAAGTATATTTACTTTAGTTTTTAGTTGTTAAAATCACTTCTAAAGGTTTCCCGGTTTACCTCTTTGGGCTCCGGCCCCTAACAAAAGCCACTCTTCTAATTGGATAACACACTACAAAACTAACTCCAAGGGTTAATCAAGTGC
Source organism: Sequoiadendron giganteum (assembly GCA_007115665.2). Lineage (NCBI taxonomy): Eukaryota > Viridiplantae > Streptophyta > Pinopsida > Cupressales > Cupressaceae > Sequoiadendron > Sequoiadendron giganteum. The sequence goes on along the minus strand of CM021103.1, from coordinate 118,639,255 downwards.
TACAGAATTGAACCAATAAACTCTCTCCAATCCTAGGAGGCAACACAAAGAATTCCACTCCAATGCTAGGAGGACACTAGATAATTGTAACACTACCCAAGGGAAATCAAAACAATATTATAACAAGGGAATGACCCACGTGTAACTGGAAGACTTTACAACCCAACTACTCAATAATCATTCACAAAATATTCATTAAAAGATACATCAATGAACTCATGCATTGGAAAAGAAAAAAATACATTTGGTTATTCTAAAACCATATTCCAAATCTAATGTTTCTCACAAAAGGCGAATTATTCCTTTCTATACTATACATTGAACAATAAAGTTCTTCATCAAAAGCTTAAACTCCTCAACTGGATCAAATCATGAGAGTAATAATTTCACTATAATTATTTGTTTAACTGGAGGATGTTTCTATGTTCCACAAGATATTTAATTATGAACTCCACAACGAAGCATCATGCATAATACTACTACTCGATATAAAAAGAAATATCTCCCCTCTCATTGATTCAGTAAATCAACTATATATAAAAATTCATCCTAATAAGATTAACTAATTTAATATATAATATTAATTAAATTCATAAAAAATATATATATATATATTAAATATTAAATATATTTAAATATATAATATAAAAATAATACATATATAAAATATACAAATTAATTAAATATCATATAAAAAATAAATTAAACCAAATTAAAAATTAAAATTGAAAATTAAATAAAATAAAATAAAATAAAAATAAAAATAAAACGAAATTAAAAAAAACAACATAATAAAAAATTTCATAAACACGAAATTTTTAAAAACCAAAAACAATAAACAAAAGCAAATAAATAAAAGTTTTATGGCGGATGTGACAGTCCGCAGACTATCCTACGGTCGGCGTACCCTGCGCCGACTGTACATACGTACAATGGCCGGGGTAAGTGGGGGCGTAGTCCTCATTGGACAGTGCGTCCCCCGACGGGTGGCGCACTGCCCAGTGGGTATTGCGTACCCACTGTGCATTAAATACAAAAAGGTGGGGGGGCCGAACCCCCCCCCAGAAACTTCAAAATTTTTTTTTATAAAATAAAAATTTCCCAAATAAATTTCATACGTAGGTACGGAAGGACACAGGCCCGTACGGTGGCCAAAACAAAACATTATACAGTATTAAATAAAAATTTTATATATATGATTAATATAAATTGCATATATCATATCCAGAATATGGTATATGCAATGTATATTATCATATATATAATTTTTTTTTCCAGAATTTTCTTTACTAGTGTAATCGAAGGAAAAATAGATAAACATCCAAAAAATAAATTTTGCAACCATTGAAACCTTTCAAAACAAAGGTTAAATTCAGAATAACAAATGAAACCATTCCCTTTCCTTTGTATTTTCAAAAATTCTAAACACAAGAAGATTGATACAATGATCTGGTTTTTTCTTCCATCATTTTTCTAAAAGGGTTTGCATTTTAAAAACAAATAAATCTGAATATCAAACTATTGAAGTTTAACCTAGGGTTTCAAGAAAATTTTCCCATTTACAAAACTCTTATCATTTAAACAAAATAGATTAAACTAGAAACAATGACACAAGGAAATAAAAGAAAACCTGGTTATTTGCAGCCACCAAATTCCTTGATGCAAAATTTTCCTTTGAACCCTCCACAATTTCTCTTCCCACAATGCAAAGAATTTCCAGCAAGCTTCTATCCAATAGCTCCACCTTCTTCACAGAATTTTTTCTCCCCTTTCCAATTTAATTCCTCAACCAGAAAATAATTCACTAAACTTTCATCAAAATTTTCTCCAACAAATTTCTTGCCTGTCAAAAAAATGAAGCAAGAAGAATCCCCAAATTTTTCTGCCCTAAACTTATAAAACAACATTTCCAAAATAACCTAATGTAACCCTAATTCACTTTCAAATGCAAAAGTTGAATTTACAAGTTAATTTCATTTCCCTTTTATTGGAAGGCCCTAACTTTGACTTTTAAGTAAAATTTCAATTTCTCATAATTCTCTTTTTGATTTAATTTAATTTTACAATTCAAATACACTTACATAACTATTATTAAATTATCTAATAATTAATTCAAACACTTGAGATTTACATTTAATTAAATAAACAATTTAACTTTAATTAACTTACTCACAAATATTTATTCATTAAATTTAATCCCTTGAGATTTAAATCTAATTAAATAAATATTTTAACTAAACTAACACACTTTCAATTATTTAATAATTAAATCCAATTCCTTGAGATTTAAATTTAATAAATAAATTAATTCAACTTTAATAGACCTACTTACAATTATTTAATAATCAAATTTAATCCCTTGAGATTTAAATTTAATTAAATAAATAATTTAAGTTTAATTTCCATAATCAATTTAAATATAACCAAAGAGCATAATATAAAAATACTATAAAATAAACATTTCTTCCAGCCAATGCAATTTTCAAAAGATCAATTTAAAGGGTTAACACATTTCAAAACATTACAAAAACATCCAATAAGGTACAACATGACTCAATCATCAAACTGACGACACACTAAGGCTAGGGTGTAGACCTGACACATGTTACCAAGCTACTATCTCCCATTCAACTTAACCGTTGGATCGACACGCTCAAACCTGTGGAACCAGGTGGAGTCGATGTCATGTACCTGCAACCTGTAATCAAATAATCAACATGATATATGCAGTATATAATTCACACCGTGAGGAAGAAATCTCGGATTCGCAGGGCGCTCGCAAGCTAGTGATGCGAACCCGTCTCCTTCACCAATAAACTCATCAAAGACAGACACTAACATCATAACAATATTCTCATAAATAATCACATGATAATTCTACTGCCATCATTAATTCATTAAAGCATGTAAAATAAAATCAGATAATCACATCACATAGTAATAGTTGTCGCTCAAGATTAGCGATCAAAACATCATAATAAAAATGTGTCCAGTATCACAGTAGCTGCAATCCAATCAAAGCATAAAACAACATGAAATGAGAAGCAAAATGGAGGGGTATTACAACACAAAACCTTGATCTTCCTTCTTTTTTTTTATTTTTCAAAATTTCATCCTCTCCCAAAATTGAATGCCAAATTTCAAAAATAATAGTCAAAAGAAAAATATCTCTTTCAAACACCACCATCAATTTTCAGAAACAAAACAAAAAATATCCCAATTTTTCAATTGCAATTTTCTAATTTAAAAAAAAAATGAAAAATAAAACATTTTTTAAAATATCTTATTTAACCTTTTCCATTTTCACACAAAATATCTATAAATTCCAAAATGCATATTTTAATTTAATTCAACATATTTAATTTAATTAATCAATAAAATAATTATAATCCAATATTAAATCATTTTATTAATTAACTTAAATTAATTAATAAATTAAACAATATTTCTAACGTCATTACCAAATTAATTTAATCAACCTCTTAAATATATAAGTCATTTAATTATCCTTTTCAACTTGTAATTAAATAATCGAAGAGACGGAACAATATTCAAAGCAACACAACCCGACTAAGACCCGATGACACACTATGACTAGGGTGATGACCTGGCACGAAAAACCTAGCTACTGTCTCCCAATCAAATGTCGTTGGCCAATGGACACGCTCAAACCTATAAAACCAGGTGGAGTCGATGTCTTGTACCTGTCAACCTGCTCACAAAGATTATATCCACATGTATATTTGCATCATATAAACACACTGTGAAGAGGAAATCGAGGAATCACAGGGTGCTCGCAAGTGAGTGGTGCCATCCCGTCCCCTTCACCAATATAGTATTACCAACTAATGAATCTAACATCAATAATTTAATCAAAGCATAAAGCAACATTAATTCAAATACTCACTATGCTAATCCAAAGCATGCCATAATGGTATCATCAGAATTAACTACCAGCACATTAAAATATCACATTCACATCACTTTATAGATAGCGATCAAACAACAACTGAGTTCTAAGTCAAAGTAAAAACATAAAATAAGACAACCAAACAGAACACTATTCGATCAAAAGAGAAAAACAGAGGGGTCTTACATCCCCCCCCCCTAGGGTCAGGCTTACTCCTGGAAGCTTGCAACTACCCCTAGTGCAAACTCCATACAATCACATATAGCCAAGGGTTCCAAACTGAACCCCTTCATACCTCAACATAAAAACAATAGCAACCCATTCCATACACAACCCAACCAAGAACACTATTGATCCATCCAAATCGACATGGTGATGCAACCACCAACCAAGACTCCAAAAACACATAACTAATGATTATCATACATAATACACATATGTACCAATAAACATTACCAGGATTCATCTCAAGTCTACATAAGGGTCCATCTGGACATCGAAAAGCAACATACCAAACCATGATAGAAGAATCCATGAACCAAGAACAACTAACCATCTCATAAAAATCTAACATCAAACCAGTGACTAGATGGTGTTAGGTCATACATAAGCTGAGACCAACCAAACAAGACCACAATGACCTATCTCTTGTTATATAAGGTGATTAGCCTCCAAGAGATAGTCATCACACAAAGGTGAGTTGTGGGTCCTCGCTGCAAAACAGCCTCACATACCCCCATCCTCAACGTTTCCTGCATCAACTTCCTCGTACACACTCACCAAGTACGTTTCATACATTCTTGGAGAGGAATAACAACACAACACATAGCCGACATTGAAAACAACAAAGATAACTAGCTTAGCCACCAAGTTCATAAAGAAGATAAAATTAAAGTTCAATTCCAACAATAAAGCAATAAATGTGCACAATTTCAGCATTGAATCAAATATATAACCACCAAGGTTATAAGCAAATAAGATCACAAGTCATGGCTAAACCTTTACAATTAAGTATAAACAAAGTGTCGGCCCTCACAATCAACTGAAAAATCATCAATAACCAAAAGAAAGTTCACAATCTTTAAAATTGTACTGTACAACAATGTGTGACTAGTTACTAGCCACCAACTGAGGAATGATGAAACAATGTCCAACTAGAATGATAATAGCCCTCATGTGATGCGGAATGAACCCATCGCACAAGTAGGCTAACAAAGATAGCCTCAAAGGAACATCCAATTCCATAACCCATGGGATACGTATCATAAATTTCCCACCATAACCTTTTATAAAGCTTCTTTCATGCTACTCTTTTCCACAGAGTACATCATGCTAAAGTAAAAGCCATGAACACGTGATCACTTAACCATTCCAGTAACAAACTCATAGGGACAACCTAGTGGACACAAATGTACCCAGGGAACCCAGTGTATGAACTTGGGGCTCTGATACCATGTGTAACACCCCACCACGCAACCCTAGAGGAAGTTGCAAACAACTAGATATCATGACCACTCCTTTCTCATGAGGCGATATAAAATGAAACCCACTCCAACACTTGAGGAAACAATCACATAACAAGGTCACTCCTTACAAGGAGACACAAATCCCATAATCCACTCCTTCCATAAGAGACAAAAAAAATCCCCATTCATGGGAACTGGGTGAACACTGACTAGACACCATGCACTACCTAAAGAACTCACAATAGGTTGGCAAACACAATACGACAACCCACATAACTAAAAACCCCATCTAGAAGACTTATTAAACTTTATAACTCAATTCCCCAAAACAAGAACACGAAAGAAATGTTCACTGAAGGCAACTAAAATAAACTACCTTTGGATATACTAAATCCATTTCCTCATTTCATTCAGTAATTTATTCCATCAATAAAACTTAATTTAACATCTTGTCAAGACAAAGGATGAAATTTAAACCAAACATTTAATTTCCTGATTGCCTTTAAATAATAACATAAGCATTTTCATCTATAACTCAGATCATATCGCTTTAAAATAAATAACCATTCGTCCTTGCATACTAAATCATTTTAAAATAAATCAATCACTTTCATTATAACACATTACTTACAAATCCAATATTTTCCCTTTTCAAATAATATTATTTCAAAATAAATTTAATAATTTGACTAAGAACACAATATTTTAATTTTCTCAATTATAATTAAATCAATATTTTAACATATGTATATATTCCGTCATAAAATCCATATATATTAAAATAACAATTTATACTAAATGAATAAAATACTAAATATTAATATATATATATATATATATTATTATTATTTTAATATATATATATTTATTTATAAATATTATAAAAATATATAATAAATATTTAAAATATATTATAAATTTTATTTTTAATAATTAAAAAAAAATGCATTTAGAAAAAACGTGATTGCCTCGGGCTGCATACAAGGGTTTGACTAGGTGGCCACGCATTTTCCCTTGGCCGTGGATTTGTTCACATAGTGGGCGGTGGTTGCGTGGTTTGTTGTGGGGCGGCGGAGGTTTTGGTGGGGTGGCAGCTACCAGCCGACCCCCTTAAGCGCGGTGGTTGTGCTGAGCACAACCGACCACCATTAGTGGTGGCATGGTTGTGCTTAGCACAACCATCCACCCTTCTTGGTGGTGGCGGTGCCACAACCACGAGGGGAGGTGTGGGGGTTGCGTTGGGCGCGACTCCCCCCACGCGCCTCCCATGGGGGTGAGCACCTAGGCCCCCCCACAACTTCATTTTTTTTTTTTAAACAACAACAATTTCTTGTGGATTTTTGAAATTTACGCCCTTCTAGAAGGGATTTTTTTGAATTTTAAACAACATAATCCCCCTTACATAAAATAGATAACAATATATATATATATATATAACTATATATATATGTACATATATATATATATATATATGTACATATATATATGAATTTTAAACAAAACCTCACACAGATTGAGAAACAAATTGAATAAATCATACTGAAAATAAACATTTACAGCCAAGAGTATATATTTTTTGTTTTGAGAATTTTAACTTTGAAATACAAGTTTCAAGTTTTGGAAACAAGATCCAAGATGGGTTTTCTTTGCAATCAATAGAGTTTATGAGTATTTTTCAAACAAGTAAAATTCTGTGAATATTTTCAAAATGAATATGATTTAATGAAAATAAAACCTGATTTCACCAAGCTTGATAGGTTGTCAATGGTGCAAAGAATTCCTTCAGAGATTCCAATCCCTCCAACCATTCACCAGAGCCCCTTCACAGTTCAAACCCAAAATCCACACTACACAAAACCTTGATCTTCCTTTTTTTTTCTTTTTTTCCAATTTTTATCCTCTCCCAAAATTGAATGCCAAATTTTTAAAATAATAGTCAAAAGAAAAATATCTCTTTCAACCACCACCATCAATTTTCGAAACAAAACAAAAAAATCCCAATTTTTCAATTGCAATTTTCTAACTTAAAAAAAAAACGAAAATGAAAAATAAAATATTCTTTAGAACATCTTATTTAACCTTTTCCATTTTCAAACAAAATATATATAAATTCCAAAATGCATATTTTAATTTAATTCAACATAGTTAATTCAATTAATCAATAAAATAATTATAATCCAAGATTAAATCATTTTACTAATTAACTTAAATTAATTAATAAATTAAGCAATATTTCTAACGTCATTACCAGATTAATTTAATCAACCCCTTAAATATATAAGCCATTTAATTATCCTTTTCAACTTGCAATTAAATAATCAAAGAGAGGGAACAATATTCAAAGCAACACAACCCGACTAAGAGCTGACGAAACACTATAACTAGGGTGATGACCTGGCATGGAAAACCTAGCTACTATCTCCCAATCGAATGTCGTTGGCCAATAGACACGCTCAAACCTGTAAAACTAGGTGGAGTTGATGTTGTGTACCTGTCAACCTACGTACAAAGAGTATATCCACATGTATATTTACATCATATAAACACACCGTGAAGAGGAAATCGTGGAATCGCAGGGTGCTCGCAAGCAAATGGTGCCATCTCGTCCCCTTCACCAATATAGTATTACCAACTGACGAATCTAACATCAATAATTTAATCAAAGCATAAAGCAACATTAATTCAAATACTCACTATGCTAATCCAAATCATGCCATAATGATAACATCAGAATTAACTACCAGCACATCAAAATATCACATTCACATCACTTTACAGATAGCGATCAAACAACAATTGAGGTCTAAGTCAAAGTACAAACATAAAATAAGACAACCAAACAGAAGACTATTTGATCAAAAGAGAAAAACGGAGGGGTCTTACATTGCTTCTAAACAAACTGCATACATAATGTCTGGTCTAGTGGTAATCAAATATAATGATTCTCTAATCATTCATTTGTACATGCTTGCATCAACTTTAGGTGATTCATATTCTTTTGTCAACTTGCATTCAATTACAATATGCGTACAAATTGGTTTAGAATTCTCCAACCCAAACTTCTTCAATAGTTCTTTTGTATAGTTGGACCGAGAAATGGAAATTCCTTTGTTATTCCGATTTACTTGCAATGCAAGGAAGAAATTTAGCTCACCTATCATAGACATTTTGAATTCCTTCTACATTTCATCTACAAAATTTTTGCGCATATCATTATTTCCTCCAAAAATTATGTCATCAACATAAACCACAACAATCAACATCTGATCTGAGTGAGTTTTGTAGTATAAATTACTTTTAGCAGATCCCTTTTGAAATCCTTGTCCAGTCAAGTACTTTTCTAATCTTCCATACCAAGCTCTAGGTGCTTGCTTCAATCCATATAAATATTTCTTCAACTTACAAACGATATACATGTCACTTCCGGATTTGAATCCCTTTGGTTACTCAATGTAGACTTCTTTCTTTAGTTCTCCATTTAAGAATGTATATTTCACATCCATTTGATAAAATTTTAAATCTTTGAAAGCTACAAGAGCTAAGAAAATTTGAATTGCTTCCATCTGGGCAATAGGGTAATATGTTTCTTCAAAATCAATACCTTCAATCTGAGTGTAACCTTTGCAAACCAATCTTTCCTTGTTTCTCATTACCTTTCTTTTTGATCCAACTTGTTATGGAATACCCACTTTGTTCCAATTACATTTTTTTCTAATGATCTGGGCACAAGTTCCCAAGTCTGATTTTTCTCTATTTGATCAAGCTCTTCTTTCATTTCCTTCACCCAATTCTGATCATTTCATGCTTCTCCCATATTATTTGGCTCAATTTTTGAGTGTAGGCACAATAATACTTTCTCTTGAGTTGCTTTGCTTCTTGTAGTAATTCCCTTATTCTTAGATCCAATATCTATTTTTCAGATTTATTTTTTGTACATACCTTGGAGTTTTAGTTGTAGTTGTTTAAGACTCCTTTTTATCTTCTTCTTCTTCTTCTTCCTTATCATTCTATCCTTTGTGTTGGACTCAAGGGAACACTAAGAGGGGGGGTGAATAAGTGTTATGCAAATCTTAGCTTTATTAATCTAATATTAAAACCATTTGAACATTAAACTAAAAGAAAGATGAAAACACACAAATTAATCATCCACAAGACCATAACATAATGATTTATGCATGGAAACCATGTTAGGGGAAAAACCACGATGGAGGTTAGTCCACAATTTAAGTACTCAAATAATGTTTTACAAAAGAGAATGCACTTGCATTCAGGCACATTGCCTAGAGCTCATTGCTCAAAGAGAAGGCTCACTGCCTTATATTAAAACCATTTGAAGGTTGAAATAAATTAGAAGCATCTATTCATGCCAAGTTACAATTCTGGTTAAGCTCATAGATTAGATTTTGGATCCTCTGTCAGATTCTACACTTCACTTTGCTCTGCTCTACCCTTTTCTGCTCTTCGCATCATAAATTCATGTACAGATGAATTCACACTATTACCCTTCTGAATTTCATACCACACACTAGTATACTTTGTATTCCATTCATTTTCTATATCAAAATGATAAAACCGATCTCATATATATATCTGCTATCAAGGATTTGATCATTCATATGCCGGCTTCATAAAACATTAAGTGATTTTCAACTGTCAGCTAGATCCTTAATTAAATATTTATGTGCACCATCCATAGTTGTCCTAAACATATTAGGGAACCAAATAAACATATCCAAGCACAAAAATATTTAATTAATTACTCCTTATACATCTGCAATTACTATATTTGACAAGTCAACTTTCTAGCACAAATAACCAAAAGATTAGTGCACCGGATCTCCTAGATCACACACCAATTAATGGACATCAAGATACTTCATGAATAAGGTATTAAAAACATCAAAAAACCTTTCTTTGAGATCCATAACCCAAAATAATAGTTTGGTGAGGTATTCAGATTGACATTTATGCCTTTAACCAGATGCCCTGTTCTTCATTCTATTCTATCGGTGTAAACCAAAACTAGATTGTGGACTAGATGAATGACTTAGGTTGCCATCAATGACAAAAATAGAAGCCATATGCCAACACTTTTTCATTTGAGTTATTTGATTCATATTCAATATTTATGTAAGGAATTCTTTGAGCATCTTCATCTACTTTCATATTTGCACTTTCAACCATCTTGTTCAGTCTATTGTTTTAACACCGGTACACTTTACTTTTTGTAGAGTAACCCAAGAATATTCCTTCATCAACTTTGCTATCAAAATTTCCAAGATTTTCCTCATCTTTTCGGATGTAGCACTTGCTTCCAGAAAATTTGAAGTACTTCACTATGGGAGCTCTTCCATGCCATAACTCATATGATGTATTTCTATACTTCTTCTATAATAGTACTCTGTTAAGAGTGTCTACTGTTGTGTTTATTGCTTCTCTCCAATAGACCTATGGTAAACCTACTTTCATGATCGTTGTTCTAACTGCTTCTTGAACTGTCCAGTTCATTATTTCAACTACACCATTTTGCTGAGGTGTTCTAGGGGAAAATAGTTGTCTCTTAATTCCATGTTTTTCATAGTATTTGTTGAACTAATCAGAAGTAAACTCTCCTCCTTTATCAGATCTTAAACACTTGATTCTCCAATCAGTTTCATTCTAGCTTCTTGCTCTGAAAATCTTGAATTTTTCCAATGTCTTTGATTTTTCTCTCAAAAATGCAACCAAGGTATATCTATAATGATTATATATTAAAATAATGAAATACTTCTCACCTTGTAAGCTTCTTGTTCTGGTTGGACCACAAAGGCCAGTGTTTACAAGGTCTAATAGTCTGGTAGATGATTCTTCTTTTATCTAGAATGTTTCTTTGGTCATCTTTCCTTCCTAACAACCTTTACAGATAGTATTGTCTAGTTTGGTAAGTCTTGGAAAATCTCTAACTGGTCTTGATGAACTTATCCTCACCAAATTGTCAAATTTAATGTGACACATCCTCTGATGCTAGATCCAACTATCATTGGATTGAATACCAAGAATATTTTTGTGTCTCCTTCCAACTGATACATATTTCCACTTGCTCTTTTTCCAGTTGCAATAAAATTTCTAGATTTCTTCTAGATCTCACAACTATCATCTTGAAACACCACATTGTAGCCATTTTTGCTCATTTGTCCAACACTCAGAAGATTATGATAGAATCCCTTCACATAGTAGACATTTTGTGTGTTATTTTTTCCATGAAAACTAATAGAACCAATTCCAACAATCTATGTTGTTTTATCATCTCCAAATCTAACAAAACCTCCATCATATTTCTCAAGCTTCACAAACTTACTTTTGTCACTGGTCTTATGATTCACGAATCCACTATCAATCAACCATTCATCTCTATTTCTTTTAACAAATAATGTAGTTTAAGTGTTATCATCATATTTCAGAAAAATATTAGCGATATAAAACCTAGGTTCATCCTTTTCAACAAAAATAAACAATCCTCATGATCTGATTCATCATCTGAAATGTTAGCATTCTCATTGACATAATAGGCCTTCTTATTGATCTTTTAAAACTTTTTTGTTGTTCCTTTCTCTGGACACTTAGTTGCTAAATGACCAATATTTCTACATCTAAAATATTTAAGAGGTAAGATACCTTTGTACTTGTCGATACCTTTCTTCAGTTTCCTTATTAAATTTTCTTCCAACTCTTCAAAACTTTCACTATCTGGATCATCGTCTATTTTTGTGGATTTGAAGACAGTTTCAATTTTCTCTTTTTCTTTTCCAAATTTCCTCATCTCAAATGTGGTCAAGGAGCCAAATAGATGTTCTTTGGTGAATTTATTCGGATCATAGACTTCCTCTATAGTTTAGATCTTGTCATTATATCTCTTTGATAAGGTTATTAAAATCTTCTCCATTACATCTTCATCTGTCAGAGTACCTCCTTGATTTTTGACTTCATTTATTGCACTTTCAACCCTTTGAAATTAGCTTACTATATCCTCACCTTCTTCCATCCTCAAGTTCTCATATTTTTGCTTAGTTGTCAACTTCTTTGATAATTTGATTCTATCATTTCCTTCATATATTTCTTTCAACTTTTCCCAAACTTCATAAGCAATTCCCAATGAAATAAATTTTGTCAGATCAATCTTAGATAAACCACTAAAGATTGCATGCCTTTCCTTTTCATTCTCCTCATAAGATGAAATCTCATCTACAGTAGAAACATCTTTTGTCTGCTCAAAATATTTTGTCTCAACAACTTTCCAAGTTTTGTAGCCAAGAGAGATCAGGTAACCTCTCATCTGAACTTTCTAGAAACTGTAGTCAGATCCATCAAACATAGTAATTTTCAATTTGTGTGCCATCGGATCTACACCAAGTGGTTAAACTCTTCTTTGAGGAACCAAAGCTTTCATACCAATTTTTGAACAATCTAGATAAATGAGAGGGGGGGTGAATCAGTTATTATCAAAAAAATATTCTTTACTTTAATTAATCTTGAGCAAACTTAAATCAATAAGATATCAATGAGCATGTAAGCACACAACAACACCATGAACAAATAACACTAGAATTTATGCGGAAACCCAAGGGAAAAACCATAGAGAATGATAATTATCAATTATAAAATATTGGTTAAGGTGACATAGGTTAAGGTTATTTTTGTTGGAAGAATGAAGAAGAACATATCTCTTAATGCATCTTTTGTGTTGTCATTGATGTCACCATGATATATGAGCTGCAACTTCAAGTTCAAAGTTAAAGTTGATTCGATATTCTGAACCAGTATGTAGAAATGTCCTCTAGTATTTTGGTTTGCAAATCCCCTTTGGTGATTGTCATTGCTCATAGTTTTGATAAGTGGTTTTTGGTTTTTGTAAGCATGCAAGTTCAAAACCTCGTGTGTACATGTGCTCACATTTTGTCATTAGGTCTATCTTTGGCCGACCTAATAAGTGGTTGAAGTTGTAATAGATTAAATTTTGTATTGAGGATGTATGTGCAATCCAAGCTAGCATGATGTAGTGTGATACACACTTGAATTATTTTTGAGAAGATTTTGTATATGGGTATGTGCAGGACCATCATGAAAAAAATAGGCCCTTAAGTGGTGATGAAAATTAAGAAAATCAGAGTTAGGCAATTTGACGTAAAAATTTGAATAAGTTATCTACATTATTTCAAAACTATGCAAGAATAAAATCTGTAGCAAATTGAATTTAGTTTCTAAACTACTAAAGTTATTTTTATTTTTAAATCTATTTGGTAAAAATTTGAAATTTCAATGCAGTAGTACTTAAATTTCAGGGAAAAAATAAGAATTAGGTGTCTTTCTGACCACCCTAACCACAATAAAATGATAATATTTTTTATAAGATTTTATATATAAGTAGAGGACTCATGTCGTGATGTGATGCATATTTTTTTGTAACTTTTTTTCAAGTAAATAATTAATTATAAATTTTTTAATACAAATTTTAAAAAATATAAAAAGTCGTATGTCTGACCACCTTAACTTAGTCAAAAATTCATGATTTTTTTTTTTAATACTATAGTATGCAAAGCATAGAATGTGATGCATGTTTCAGACTCAAAAAATGTGATACCATTTGAAAGCTATAGATGTTTTTAAATCAACCTATCAATTAGGACTTTAGTCATAATTCAAATAGAAAATGAATAATAATTATTTATTAAATTCAAAGTAAAGCATAAATTATATTGGTGGAAAGTTGAGAATCTCCTTTAAAAAACCTTTTCGTTTCATCAATTTTGGGTTAAAAAAAAAGTCATCAGCCACATGGACCATCATATCACTTACATATCGCTACTTTTTGGCCCATTATGATCCTACACATACCCATATGCTTGAAGCCGACCTAATTGGTGCTTGTGGACAAGTTAGATATATATACAAGATAGTTTGGAGATTCAAAGGGTGAGTAAAATGTGTGGCTTGAATGCAAATTTGAAAAGAGTGAATATTGGTCTACTGGCATGTGAATTCTTTGAGCTTCAAAGGAATTGAATCTGCACTTGTGAGGTGTATCTTCATCAGTTCATATTCTACAGTAAGCCATTTTATTACTATATCTTTTATAGGCAGAGAGCCTCTCTTTTGGACATTGAGTCCTACCAGTGAGCCACCCTTTGTAATATCTTATAATCGGTTATACTATATTGTGAGTTAACCCTCACCGTGGTTTTTCCCATTCTGGGTTTTCCATCTAAAAATCTTGGTGTTCATGTGTTGTGTGTTTTCTTGTTTTGTTGATGCTTTTTCTTATCTTAATTGTTATATGCATTGGAATAATTGGATGGTATTTTTTCAATAAGTTTAAGAAGATGTTGATTTACCCTCGTCTCAATATCTTTGGTATTCAATAATTGGTATCAGAGGTTGGTTCCTCTGAAGAAGCCTAATAGCTTGAGGAAGATTTGGAAGATTGAACAAATGGATGATAAAGAAGAACACTGAATAACCCTTGATGATCTTGAAAAAGATGTAAATGAAAATAGAGATCTCAAATGAAATATTGATGAGGCAAATGAATACACCTAAAAATTGAAAGAGCAATTGAAGAAATTCAAAGAATGAAATAAAAAAGTTAGTGAGAAATTAAAACAAGCGAATGAAGAGGTTGCCAGATTGTGGTGCAGGAGCACCTTGACAAAATTATGCCTCCATGGGGGAATATTGTAACTTGATATAATTTTGATGTCCTAACATTATAAGAATGGTCATGTTGATAATTTTCACATGCTTGAGTCATTAGGAGGTCAGTATTTAATGCTTTGTGTCAAAATGTAGAAAATTTCAAAAGTTGTCACAATAGTGTAAAATTGCAAAAAGAGATGTAATCTTGGAAGGTGAAGAGTAATTCTTGTTTTGGGTCGGTAGAAGGTAGTTAGAAGGCCAAGATTAATCAGGTAATTCCTTTAAATAGGCTTTGTACCTCTTTTGTACGTGTAGGTGATTGGAGATAAGAAGTAGAATGAAATAAATTATTGTTTCTAGCATAAATTCTCAGAAATTCACTGTTTTTTATGTTGTACAGTCCAAAAAAGGTAGGAGTATATTTATCTTTGTTTTCATGTTTTATTATGTTCAATCACCTTCCACATGTTTTTTGTCTCATGCAATTTGGTGTTAATTTGCACTGATTATAGTAAATTCTCCGAAAGTTGTCAATACCCTGATCTAGGTTAACCAGTGGATGATAAATATGTATTTCCCCTATTTTAGACATGGAAATTTGTTAATATTTGGTGAAAATAGTTTATTTGGAATTTATTTTAATATTTCTAAGGTTTCAAATCAGAAGCTCGAGGTTAAGGTGTGGAAGAAGTAAAGTTTTGATTGTAAATCTATGTATCAGGCCAGGAACAAAGCAGTTAGGAAGACTTAGAGCCTAGGGTTTGATAAAAGAATGATGGATAGAGAATTATAGTGGTAACATTAGCATGATAATACCCAACTAAATTTTTTCCATAGGCTGGGTAGGTAAATTGGAATCTGGAACTAGTAGAGTCATAAAACCCCTATTGGAGCCATGTCTAGTTAAGCCTAATTTTGGTCTGAAAAAACAAGATTTGACCCTTGTGTTACAAAGAACCTATAGTTAATTTTGGGATATGTTTTGAAAAATCCAAAATGGTATCCAATTATGTGATTGTTTGTAGTTTTAGTGCCTGAGTTAAGAGAGATCTCTGACAGTTAGTTTAGGAGACCTACAAGCATTGTCATCGGGTTGAGGAGGAGTGATAACCTACATAAGAGATCTGTGCTCTTGGTGCTCATGAGGATTTTTTTCATGTTGTTTCAGCCCTATTGAAGTTTTCCTAGGTGTTGAGTTGGATTTTTGTACCTTTGAGATCAAAATTTGTGTTTGGAGTTAAGGAGTGCCATTGTTGCACATTGAGGACAGTCTGAATAGGGATTACCATTAATTGGTGTATGGAGGTTCTTGGAGGGGGTTGGCTGAGTTTTTTGGAGTCCTTGAAGTGGGGGAAGAGTGTATGTAACCTACTTTAGGGTTGTGTACCTGAGAAACCAATGATTTCCTTGTAAAAGATAGTTTCCTTGAAAATTGATTGCCTTGTAAAGTGAGATGAGTGAAACCCATTCTTGTGAAATATGTCATAATTAAGTTGAATTGATCCTATGTGCTACATCATATTGAAGGTGCATGTGGAGGAAAACAAGATGAATGGATAGTTTTTGAATGAAATAGTGCAAAGCAAGTCTGATGAATGTTCCAGGCTTGAATAAGAAGTGGCGAAGCTAAGAGCAGATCTAGAAAAGTAAAAAGTTTGTGAAGATAGTTTTAAGACAAGCTCTACCAAGCTTGATGAATTCATTGTAGGATAGAAAGCATCTAAATACAAAGGAGGTTTGGGACTGAAAACAAGTGAAAGTTCAAAATTTATGACAACCCCAAACATTGTGAACTGAAGGAGCACAAAGACCACTAAGAGGGGGAATTTAATTAGTGGGCTGCAATTTTCAACTTTCTAAGCAATGTAACAAACTATACTGAAAGCATAAACCAAGAGAAAAGGAAGGCAACTAAACCAAACTCACAAAAGAAATCCCATAACATAATATATATGAGGAAAAACTTGAGATGGGAAAAAACCTTGGTGAGAATAGCTACTAGAGGCTATTGCTCCAATCCAGCCTCACAATGAAAAATTTTCATATTGCAATTTATGGGAACCAACCCAAAAGAACACCAATTCCTAGTTTATGACCACCAACTCAAAGGATCTTTTACCCCTAATTTGAGCACCCACTCAGATGATTATATAATGAGATATCTAGTTAGAATTCAAATATCATGTTACAAATAATGTTTTGTAATTAAAATAGATTTTTGCACTCGAAATATTTTTGTTAACTTGCTATCTTCAAACAAGTTCTAGTCTTCAATCATTCACTACCTCTACAAGTATTCTTGAATTCCTCCTTTTTTCTCTTTTCATCTTCACACCAACCACTGTGATTTCCTTTCACATCATAATTCTTCTTCAAAACTAACATAAGCCTTCACATTCTTCTACAAAATATAAAAACTTTATTTACTTAGAAATACAGGTACTATATTTTTATAGAGATATCTAATCTCCCCTCCACACTCGTACCTTCTTACACTCTCCTCATACACTCATATGAATTCTATACACAAGGAATAACTATCTTTTATATATATTTCTTTTGCTGTGAAAAAGAGATTTCATAGCCCTATACTTTAAACAAAAAATTTTTGCAACATTTTGTTAGTAACAATTTGATATTCCTATAAAAGCATATGAGATGAATTATCTCTATTATTCTAGGGGATTTCTAGATTCTTCTAGAGGTATGTAAACTAAAGAAAATGATAATAAAATATTTTCATGAGGTGCAACTACAAAGACTTCATCGCCAAGCAAAGAATCAATAGAAAAATTGGATTTTATTCAAACCATAATGGCTGCCAAGGCAACAAGAAAAAGAAGAGTATAAAATCTGATTGTTTTCCATACTTTAATAGATGGAAATATGATATATAAAACTACCTTGTTGAATGGAAGAGAAGAAAAAAAAAAACTCAGATGTGTCGACTTAGGGTAAAACTAGCATACCTCCCATCAAAGAAAAAAACATCAAAACTCCCTTTGTAGTCCTTAAATATGCACATTATCCTTTTGTTCTCATAGAATTTGAACACACTCATAATACTTGAGCAATGAAAAAAGTAAAACCAATCTCCTATAGCCGCACATAACAAAAAATTGTGCATACAAAAACCCTAGAAGATAAAAAAAATTAGTTAATCAACCAAACTTCCACATAAGCATAAAGTCATCACTCTTCCACATGTGCTCTGCCATTTGTTTTCCTAAACAATACTTTCTCATTGGTCCAATTTGCAAAGTTATCTTTTTACATATTAAAACATGACCATTGTTGACATTGATTTGAAGCTATTAAGGTATTGTCACTATGAAGCTCTTGTCGCTATGTAGTCATCTTCATGTCACATGAACTGCATACTACTATAGCTGCAAGCTGTAAGTTATTATGTGCTATTATTTTTCCTATAGTTGCATACAAACCATTGTATACCATGAGTTGGCATCAATGGAAATCTATCTAATGCCAACCAAAAAAACTCAATGCCAACAATCTCCCCCTTTGTCATTGATGTCAACCAATGAAATGCTATGCATCTAGTTGATCTTCTCCCCCTCAAAAAATAATCTTGCTATGAATCCAGTTGATCTTCTCCCTCTGAACAAATAATCTCTCCACCTTTGACAACAATGGAAAAGGGTGTTGTAAATACCATTTTCTTATCGAATACCACCATGCTGGCATAACTGTGCACTTGTAGCAACATACAAATTGAATAAAATTTGACTAAACATTACTACTGTCAGATTATCTCCCCCTGTCATGAACATAAGAAGATGAAAATCTGCACTAATCAAATAGAAGTGAATTTCCAATACAAAGGAAAAAAATAACATGTAAGGAGAAGCAGTAATCATGAAAACAAACACAATTAAAATAATTAATTGTATGACATGAGCAGAAACCATTTCTCCTTGAAGAACCGTCTCTCCTTGAACTTCAAACTTGATACTTCTAACCCCTTGGAGTAGAACAAACTCAAGGATGTAAGATGAAGTCTAATAGGCTCCCCCTGATTCATAAACTTCCTTATCCAGCTAAGTGTGAGAAGAGGGAGATACAACTCCCAACCTCATTCTTAAACATTCAAATGTCTCTTTGGGCAATGATTTGGTAAGGATATCAGCTATTTTCTCACTAGTATTCACATATTCAAGTTAAAATTCTTTTTCACTCACTTTTTATCTCAACAAATGACACTTAATAGCTATGTTCTTGGTTCTTGAGTGCATGATTGGATTCTTAGAGATATTGAATGCACTAGAACTATCACACATAATGGAAATATGTGTTGAATATTCTACCTAAATATCTTATAGTGTTTGTTTCATCCAAAAAACTTGAGAGAAACTTGAGGCACAAACTATGTATTTTGTTTCAATTGTAGACCACGAAATAGATTCTTGATTTTTACTATGCCAAGAGACCAATCTACCACCAAGGAATAAAGAACCTCCACTGATTCTCTTCCTATCATCTATGTACCTAACCCAATTTGCATCTGTGTAAGCTTGCAATGTGAAGTCATCATGTTTAGCATACCATAAACCATAGGTCAAACTACCTTACAAATATCTAAACATTCTTCTTATAGAATTCAAATGAGATTGTTTTGGAGGAGACTGAAACCTAGCTACCATACATATATCTTGTACACTATATGGTCTAGAGGTATTAAGGTACAATAGACTTCCAATCATAGATCTAAACATGGTTTGATCAACATCAGGTGAATCATCATTCTTAGGAAGCTTGCATCCAATCACCATAGGTGTACTAACAGGCTTACAATCATCCATTTGAAACCTTTTCAACATATTTTTAGTAGACTTGGTTTATGAAATAAAAAATTTATTTGTCTAATTGTGAAATTTGCAAACCAATAAAGTAAGACAACTCACCTATCATGGACATTTCAAATTCTTGTTGCATTTGATCAACAAATTTTTTGCAAAAATTATCATGACTTCCAACAAATATGATATCATCTGCATAAACAACAACTATAATCATATGATTACCTTCCATTTTTTGGTATAGATTGTTGTCAACACATCCTTTCCTAAAGCTTTGCTGACGGAAATAGTTGTCCAATCTAGAGTACCATGCTCTAGGTGCTTGTTTAAACCCATATAATGCTTTTCTCAATCTGCATACATAATCTACTTGTTCAAGTGACTCAAACCCTTCAAGTTGTTCCATGTAAACTTCTTCCTCAAGGTTACCATTTAAGAATGCGGACTTAACATCCATTTGATAAATGTTTTAGTTATTATATTCTAAGAATGCTAAGAACATCCTAATAGCCTCTAGTCTTGCAACAGGGGAAATTTTTTCCTCAAAATCTATTCCCTCGACTTGAGAGTATCCCTTGCATACTAATATAGATTTATTTCTAATCACCTTACCTTCTTCATTTACTTTGCTCCTGTAGACCCATTTTGTGCCAATAATGTTCCTATTAGCTGGCCTCAGAACTAAATCCCATGTTTTGTTTCTTTCAATCTACTGCAGCTCCTCTTTCATATCCTTTACCCAATCTTCACTCTTTTTGGCCTCATTGTAACTTTTTTGGTTCTATTTCAGTTAGAAGACACAAGTTGACTTGATCATCATTTCCAGTATGTCTTCTTCTAGTTTGTACACCAAGATCTTTACTTCCTATAATCTAATTTTCGTGGTGGTACTTTTGAACATACTTGCTTGGGGGTTTATTATGCATTTTTCCAGCTACATCTTCTTCATTTTTTGATTTCTCTTCACCTTCATCATGATGTTCTTCAGTTTGATTTTATAATTTTTTCCTTGACTACTACAAATCTTCATCTATTCTCACATGTAAACACTCTACTCTCTTGAGGCGTTTGTTGAAACACTTATATTCCTTACTATGAGTTGAGCATCCTAAGAATATCCCATCATCACATGTTTCATCAAAGCTACCAAGCCCATCATCATATTTCTTAATGAAACACTTACTACCAAACACTTTGAAGTTCTTGAGAGAAGGCTTATTACCATACCATAGCTCATAAGGTTTCCTTTTGTTGTGAACTCTTAGTTGGGCCCTATTTAATGTGTATATTGTTGTTTGAACAACCTCTTTCTAATAAAAATTTGGTAGGTTTGACTCATTAAGCATAGTTCTTTCCATTTATTTCACACTCCATTCTTCCTCTCAAAAACTCCATTTTGTTGATTTTTTTGAGTAGAAAAAATTGTCTTCTAGTCCCATGTTGTTTACAATAGTCTTCAAACTGATTTGATGTAAATTCTCCACCACAATGTGATCTTAAACATTTCAACTTGAAACCACTTTTTTCTCAACCATTTTTATGAATATCTTGAACCTTTCAAATTCTTGTGATTTTTCCTATAGGAAAGTTACCCAAGTCATCCTTGAGTAGTCGTCAATCAACAACATAAAATATTTATCACCATTTAAAGATCTCGTCCTTGGAGGACCACATAAATTTGTATGTACTAACTCAAGTGGCCTTGTGGTTGAGTACTCTTTTGTCTTGAAACTAACTTTGGTTTGCTTCCCTTTTTGATATTCATCACAAATAGTGTTTGTTGGTTTAGTTATCTTTCACATATTTCTCACATACCCTTTTGAGCTTACTTTGATAAGATTGTCAAAATTTATGTGTCCTAGCCTCCTTTTCTATAACCAACTCTCATCCATTTGTAGAACCATACATTGAGCTTCATGACATTTTCTCAAGTTATAGACACTTCCATCTGTTCTGTTAACTTTAGCAACTAATCTTCCATTGTTCTCTTTTCTGATTTCACATCCTTTCGAATCAAATGAAAATTTAAAACCATTGTCAGACATTTGACTTACACTAAGTTGTGTTTCATCCTTTAGACTTAGTATACATCCTTTGTAAGTAGTTTCCCATAAATTCTTAGAGTTCATTTTTCTTTTATCTTGATTGAGGATTTATTACCAAGCTTAACTGAACCACCGTTCCAATCTTCTAACTATTTGAATGTGTTCCTATCACCAATCATGTGGTTGGAGCAACGACTATCTATCACCCACAATTTTTTCTTCTCTATGTGTAATGCCATTTGTGCTAACATGCTTGATTTAAATTTTTCTTTACTCACCTTTTTCCATTCTTGCTTGAATTCATTCTTCTTTGTTTCTATTTTGTGGTTATCTTTGTTCTTGGGGGCCGCAACTACATTCTTTTCATGTTTAGTGGATCTTACTCTACAAAAAATTTCAGTGTATCCATAGTTATGACAATAGTAGCATTTTATATTCTTATTCAATATAGGAAAGTTGAAGCCATTATTAGTTTGACTTAAACTTTTACAATCTGCACTCCTATGTCCCATATTATTTCAATTGTAACACTCTATATCAAAATCTCTCAAGGGTGCAAAAAACTTTTTGCTCATGAAACTTGGAGCTGCACTTCTCAACATTTTGCACTGTATGAACCTATGACCATATGTGTTTCATCTAAAACAATAACCATGTAATTTAGGGGTGTACCAATTATTATACTGAGAAATACTTCTAGTTGTTTCCATTGCAACATTAACTTGTAGGATAGCAGTTTTATTCTTTGGGACAACAATGTTGTCTTGTGGAACATCAATATTTTTACTTATGGAAGTATCACTACTCTCTCTTGGGAAATTTTTTTTCTCACATGTGGTAGTATTAATATTATCACTTGGGGCAGTGGCATTTTCACTTGTTGCAACAATGAAAATAATTATCTTCTTGGGCTTTTCACCTATATTTGAGCTCTCACCATGTTCATACCCAACACCACTATAATTTTTTTTCTTTTTTTGCTTACCAAGTATATCATTTATTGCATTAGTTCTATTCTCATTTTTCATTATCAAATGTAGATCTTCTTGATAAGTTTCTAACTCTTTTCTTAGAGTTACTACCTCTTGTTCCAACCTTTGCCATTATTTTCTCTTTGCCTCAACTTCTGACTTAAAAAATTCACCCATTCTATGTGCTTCTTCCAACTGTGTCTTTAGAGTGACAATACTCTTTTCTAACTGGTATTCTTCTTTTAATGCGCTATATTTTAATTTGGTATGCTATTTATTCAACCTTTTTAATTCACTACGAGAACAAATACACTTCATCAACCACAACATCATCTTCATCTTCCTCATCACTATCAACTATTTTTTAATTTTCATATTGAGCATTATTTTCAATCTTCTTTTCATTTAGAACTTCTTGAGCCATGAAGAGATTTATCTCTTTCTCATCTTCACTAGTGTCTTCAGCTGAATCACTTTCAACATCAGATGTTTCACTTTCAATAGTGATAAGACTTCTCTTCTTCTTGGATTTGTTGAGCTTCTTAGGTCTTTATGGATGTTGTGGTTGTGTTGCTAATATTTCATTGTCATTGATGTTAAAACTATTATCATTTTAATCTGCTTAAGGCTATATATGTCGAGGAGATTGAGAAAATTATTAAAAATATAGTTCAAGCAACCAGTGGAGCTGAGAAGGTCAAAATGTTGGAAAGCTCTATTTACTAAAGATCTGAAGGTGTGCTTCAAAGGGTTTTTTGTTGAACCTTTCTATTATGTTGTTTGAAAGTTTTAGAGGTGCGCATAAAGTTTTGTGGAAGTTATGAAGATCTGTAAGCCTACAGTTATTCAGTTTCTGTAGATGGTGTTCCTAGTTGAAGCGGATGAAATTCTCATAATCTCATGTGTTGTGCATGTATCTATGATGTTCATGGATGATTATAGATCATAATCTATCCTTGATGTATGTCCGTAGTGATTGAAGTGTTCGTAATCAAATATTTTTTTGATATGTGCCCGAGTGTTCATGTTCTTGGCCGACATTGTGGTTTTAGCATGTTGTGGATCCATGAAGATTAATATTTCATTGTTTGGCATGTTTGGAGATGTTTGTTTGGCTCCTCACTATGTTGTGACTGACTTGTGTTGGTATGCATTGTAATTTATTCATGTATCAAGGCCGATAGTTTTAATTTATTCTTTATTTGTGGGCGATTGAATAGTGGTTGTAGATTTGTGTAGCGGATATATATATGAGACTGTTTTTCTCATTTAGAGGTAGTTCTCAAGTGTTAAAGTAATTTACAAGTGAAAATAAAGGTCAGATCATTTAGAGCAGAGTGTGGAAGGGTTTGAGCGGAAGGGTGGAAGATTTTTGTGTGCCTAAATTGGAACTATAATCAGGCTTTTGTAGAAGCTATTTTCTCAGTTCATGTTCATCAAATGGATTTAACTCGATTACTGTATGTAAGGTACTGAGCCTTCCCTTTGAGCGGTATTCTCTAGGAATTGTGCATGAATGCAAGTGTATTCCCCTTTTTATTCTCCATTATACTTCTACTAGGGTATAATCTTGTGGACTTACATCCACTGTGGTTTTTCCCCTAACAGGGTTTCCATGTATTAAATCTTCATGTTCATGTGTCTTTGATATGTTGTTCTTATGCTTGCACTGTTAATTATTAGATCTATGATATAAAGATTGGTTATTGTTGCATAGTTTAGGTTTTGGTAACAACTGATTCACCCCCCCTCTTAGTTGTCTATCCTTTTTTTGCCAACAATTGGTATCAGAGCTAGTTCCTCTGAAGGAAGCTTAACAACTTGAGGAGATCTGAGATGGCATCATTTAAGAAGGATAGTCCTAGATTCGATGGTACAAACTAATCTCTATGGAAATTCGAGATGGAATGCCATTTAAGGTGAATTGGTGAACCTTTCTAGCAGATGACACAAATTGCATATAATATTCCTCAAAATGGTCCCTCCTATGAAGATGAGATCAAGCAAGCAAAAATTAATACCGGATCAGTAGAAACACTGGTGAGTGCTTTGACAGATTTAAAAATGACAAATTTGATGGGATTGAAGACTACATACCAAATTTGGAAAAAGATGGAAACATTGTATGAAGGAGATGCACTAGTGAAAAGTGCTAAGCTACAAAGTCTAAAAGGAAAATGGGAGAGCTTCAAGATGATTGAAGATGAGAACATCACTTCCTTATCACATAAGATAAATGAAATGGTGATGGATATTAGATGTTTCGGTGGAACTATGAATGATGATCAAATTGTGGCTAAGATACTTAGATCTGTGCCCCCTTCCTACAAGACAAGAGCTCATTCTATTGATGAACTTAGAATAGTGATAAATATTACAAAAGACATGTTGATTGAAAAAATTTCTGCATTTGAATTAAGTGAATTCGGTGAGTCTGCTCCTAAGACTGAGTCTTCTTTCAAGGCTACTGTATCAAGAAAAAGAGATATGATTCAAGAGAGAGTTACTCGAGAGCATCTAGATATGAAGATGAAGAAAGAGAATTGGAAGAATTGAAAGCATTGATTGTGAAAAGAGAATCAAGAGGTCATGGTAAGTATAAAGGAAAGTTACCTATTAAACATGTTTCTCATAGTAAGATAGGTCATTTTTCTTCTAGATTTCTTGAAAGAGTTTCAAAGTATAAGCCTGAGAACACTAGATTTCTAATAAAGTGCTATTATGCTGAAGAAGGTGTAACTAATGAAGAATCTGATAAAGAAACTAGAAATGAAGATGAATGGGTATTTATTGCTGTCAAAGAAAATAGTTAGGTGTCCACTGAATTTTCTAGTAATGTGAATGTTGAGAAAGCTCTTGCAGCCAAAGTTGAAGAGAAATATGTTTGGGTAATTGATAGCGGATGCTCACACCATATGAATGGTGAAAAAATAAAATTTGTAAGCTTGGAAAAATATGATGGTGGTGTTGTAAGGTTTGGTGACAACACTTCTGGTGTGATTCATGGTAGAGGCACTATTTCTTTTGGTGGTAAGCACAATAATGATAATGTTCTTTATGTAGAAGGTCTAAAGCATAATTTTTTGAGTGTTGGAAAAATGGCAGACAAAGGCTACAATCTACAATTCAAGAATGGTAAGTTCAGAATAATAGGAAGTTCAGGAGATATGATTACTTCAGGAACAAAGACAAAAGGTAATATCTTTCATTTAAGTTTTGCTAGTCAAAGTTGTTTGATTGCTCAAATTGATGTAAGTTGGTTATTGCATAGGAGGTTATGTCATGTGAAATTTGATAAAATTTTCAAGATAAGATCTACTCAAGTAGTCAAAGATTTACCTAAGTTAGTGGAACCTACTAACACTATGCGCAAGGAATGTCAGATCGAAAAGCAAACAAGAAATTCCTTTCGAAGAAAACAATACAACTCTAATGGAGTACTAGATTTGATACATACTGATCTATGTGGTCCTTCTAGAATCAAAATTCTATAAGGTGAAAGGTATTTTATGTTACTCATTGATGATTATTCTATAATGATATGGCTCACTTTCTTGAGAGAAAAACATGAACTATTAGATAAGTTCAAAATTTTTAAAGCTATGGCAGAGAATGAGACAGGTCAAAAGATCAAATGTCTAAGGTCAAACAGAGGAGGTGAATTTACTTCATGGGAATTCAATTCTTTTTGTGAAGATCATGGAATTCAAAGGCAACTATCTGATCCTCGGACCCCTCAACAGAATGGAGTTGTTGAAAGAAAGAACAAAATCATTCTAGATACTGCTAGAACCATGATTTTGGAAGCAAATGTTCCTCATTTCTATTCGAGAGAAGTTGTAATTACTATTGTGTACACCATTAATAGGGTGAATGTCAAGAGTAATTCTTGTAAGATACATTTTGAGCTATGGTTTGGTTATAAGCCTATTGTCAAATACTTCAAAAAAATTGGATGCAAATGCTACATCAAGAGAGATGATGATATAGGTAAGTTTAATGCTAGAAGTGATGAAGGAATCTTCCTATGATATTCTACTAAGAGCAAATCCTACCGATGCTTTAATAAAAGGTTGAAGAAAATGGTTGAAAGTGAAAATGTTAAGGTTAATGAAGATATTGGTAAATCATTCAGATCTAGTGATAATGATTCAGATGATCAACATGATGATACTAAAAATGATGCTTAGACATAGAATCAACTTGAAATTGTTCTGGTGAACCAAGGAAATCAAGAAGCCGAAGCAAGAAAAAGTTTAGAAGAAAGGACACAAGAACAAGAGGTAAGAGAGAACTTCAAAACTCTTAAGTATGTAAGAAGAAATAATTCTGATAGTCAGATCATAGGAGAAAAAAGCAAGGGTGTGCAAACCAGAAGAAGAATTCTAGAAGAATATTGTCTAATCTCTAAAGTTGAACCTAGAAATATAAGTGAAGCATGAAAAGATGAATATTGGATTGAAGCCATGAAAGAAGAACTAGTGCAAATATAGAAGAATAATACATGGGATTTTGTTCCCAGACCTCAAAACAAAATTGTGATTGGAACCAAGTGGGTATTCTAGAATAAGCTGAATGAACAAGGTGATGTGGTAAGAAACAAAGCAAGTTTGGTTTGTAAAGGTTACTCACAAATGGAAGATATTGATTTTGAAGAAAATTTTTCTCATGTTGTTAGAATTGAGGCTGTTAGATTATTTATTGCTTATGCTACTTTCAAGAACTAAAAATTTTATCAGATGGATGTGAATTCTGCTTTTCTGAATGGTGAACTAGAAGAATAATTCTATGTTGAACAACCAGATGGATTTCAGTTGGCTGATGAAAAAGATATGGTATGTCGATTGAAGAAATCCCTATATGGACTAAAGAAAGCCCCTAGAGCTTGGTATGCTAGATTGGATAAATACTTGTTGAAGCTTGGATTCAATAAAGGTACTACTGACAACAATTTATATTTCAAACTGGATCAGAGAAAAGAACTAATCATTGAAGTCTTTGTTGATGATATCATTTTTGAAGGTGATGATGATTTGTGTATAAATTTTTCTGATGAAATGAAAAATGAATTTGAAATGTCAATGATAGGAGAACTAAAATTGTTTTAGGATTGCAAATTACTCAATTGGATGATGGAATATTTGTATCTCAATCTAAGTATGTGAAAGAGTTACTGAAAATGTTTGGCAGGGAAGACTCAAAGCTAGTTGGTACACATATGGTGACTGCATGAAAACTTACATAGAAAGAGGATACTCCGAAAGAAAATTAGACAAGCTACACATCAATGATTGGTGGATTACTCTACTTGACTTAGAAAAGGCCAGACATAATGAATGTTGTGTGCATGGTTGCTAGATTTCAAGTTGATCCTAAAAATTCCCATGTGTCTGTTGTGAAAATAATATTCAGATATCTAAAAGGGACAATTGATCTTGGTCTTTGGTATCCAAATAATGATTATCTTACTCTAAGTTATTTTACTAATGTTGATTGTGCAAGAGATGTAGATGATAGGAATAGTACCAGTGGTGGTGCATTATTCTTAGGTAAGAAGTTGGTATCCTGGTTAAGTAAAAAGAAAAACTCAGTTTCATTATCTATTGCTGAGAGGTAAAAGCACAAAGTTGTGTCACACTTTATAAATTCACTTGTGCTGATATGTTGGCTGAAAGTGTGACACAACTTTGTGCTTTTACCCTAAGGTAGAGTACATTGTTTCTGCAAATAGTTGTACCCAAGTACTATGGATGAATAAAATGTTGAGAGATGTCAGAATTGAGTATGAATAACCATTGCTATATTCTATGACAACTCAAGCACCATTAACATTTCTAATAATCTAGTATTGCTTTCAAAGAAAAAGCATATATCCATCAAGTATCACTTCTTGAGAGACAAAGTAAGTGACAAAGAAGTCAAACTGGAGTACATACCTACCAAAGAGAAAATTGCAGATATCTTTACAAAGACATTGCCTAAGGATACTTTTGAGTACCTCAGAGGAAATATAGGGGTGATTTCCCCTCCTAATCATAACTAAGATACAAGTATTTACATTAGTCTATGAATTCATGGCCATATCATATTCCAGATTGATGTTATGGTGACTGCTACTCAGGGGGAGGAGTCAGATGTTTCAAATTTGAGATCAGAGCATGTGTACCTTTTCCATTGATGTCAAAGGGGGAGACAAGCAATGTGAAAAATTGGGAAAGAAGAGAAATGAAGGAAACAAGGAAAAGTGTAAATCTTAGGGGGAGATTGTTGAAGAAAAAGCTAGTTGGGTTGACGGTATTATTTTTCACATCATGTGTTGCCATCAATTCCAAAGGGGGAGATTTTTGGATGTTGTGGTTGTAATGATGATATGTGGTTGTAATTGATGTCAACACTATTATCATTTTAATCTTCTTAAGGCTGTATATGTCGAGGAGATTGAGAAAATTGTTAAAAATATAGTTCAGGCAACCAGTGGAGCTGAAAAGGTTAGAATGTTGGAAAGATCTATGTATTGAAGATCTAATGGTCCGCTTCAAAGGGTTTGTTTTTGAACCTTTCTAGTATAATTTCTAAGAGTTTGAGAGGTGTGCATAAAGTTTTGTGGAAGTTATGAAGATCTGTGTGCCTACAGTTTTTCAATTTCTATAGATGGTGTTCCTAGTTGAAGCAGATGAAATTATAGTAATCACATGTGTTGCACATGTAACTATGACATTCATGGATGATTCTAGATCATACTCTATCGAAACTATACATCTGCAGTGATTGAAATGTTCGTGATCGAAGATTTTTCTGATATGTGTCAAGTGTTCATGTTCTTGGCTGACATTGTGGTGTTAGCATTTTGCAGATCCATGAAGATTAATATTTCATTGTTTGGCGTGTTTAGAGATATTTTTTTGGGTCCTCACTATGTTGTGACTGACTTGTGTTGGTACACATTGTAATTTATTCATGTATCAAGGTCGATAGTTGTAATTTATTCTTTATTTGTGACCGACTGAATAGTGTTTGTAAATCCGTGTAGCAGATATATATATATATGAGATTGTTTTTCTCATTTAGAGGTAGTGCTCAAGTGTACAAGTAATGTACAAGTGCAAATAAAGGTCAGATCATTCAGAGCAGAGTGTGGAAGAGTTTGAGTAGAAGGGTGGAGGAGTTTTGTATGCCTAAATTGGAACTTTAATCAGGCTTTTGCAGAAGCTATTTTTTTAGTTCAAGTTCATTAGATGGATTTAATCTAATTTTTGTATGTAAGGAAATGAGCCTTCCCTTTCAAAAGTGTGATCTAGGTAGTGTTCCTGAATGTAAGTGCATTCCCCTTTTTATTCTCCATTATAATTCTAACAAGGTATAACCTTGTGGACTAACATCCACCGTGGTTTTTCCCCTAATAGGGTTTCCACGTATAAAATCTTGGTGTTCATGTGTCTCTGATATGTTGTTCTTATGCTTGCACTATTAATTATCAGATCTATGATATAAATATTGGTTAAT
Source organism: Sequoiadendron giganteum (assembly GCA_007115665.2). Lineage (NCBI taxonomy): Eukaryota > Viridiplantae > Streptophyta > Pinopsida > Cupressales > Cupressaceae > Sequoiadendron > Sequoiadendron giganteum. Next base: position 118,608,874 of record CM021103.1, on the reverse strand, counting down.
GTTGCATAAGTTAGTTTTTGGTAAGAACTGATTCACCCCCCCCCCCCTCTCAGTTGTCTATCCTTGTTTTTCCAATAGGTCTAAACTTATTAGTTTCTTCAGTGTTTTCTTCCTTCTTCCCATAGGTACACTTAGCATCAAAATTTCCAATCTTGCCACAATTAAAACACTTAAAGGGAAACTTGTCCTTATACTTGTCTGATCCTTTCTTTAGTTTCTTGACAAAATTTGCTTCAGCATTGTCAGGTTCTTCTTGATCAATGTTTGTTGTTGGCTCTTTTCCTTTCTTCACTAAGTTGAAGATAATTTATCTTTTAGAAGGTTCAACACTCGCAGGCCTCATTTCATAGGCTGATAATGAACCAAATAATTCATCCATGGAGAAAGTCTTCAAGTCTCTAGCTTCTTCTATGGCAGGAAATTAATTGTCATATTTTGTTGTTAATGACCTTAGAACTTTCTTAACAATTACATTATCATCAATTTATTCACCAAGTCATCTTACATCATTAACAATCTCATCTACTCTTAGTAGGTAATCAACAATCTTCTCATCTTCCCTCATCTTCAATCCTTCAAAAAGAGCTCTAATATTTTGTAACATGGCTTCCTTAGCATTCTCATCTCATTCATAAATATTTTGTAGGTTATGCCAAGTTTTTTTTTCAGATTTGCAATGCATAAATTTGACAAAATCAATATCAAAAAATCCACTAAGAATATAATCCTTGGATTTGGCATTGTACTCATATTCCTTTTTAGCATCAAGGTCAGTTGGAGGAGTTTGGGGAACATTGTAACCATTTTTGACAATCAACCACACATCACAACTTAGGGAGGACAAGTAGGTTTCCATTTTTCTATTCCAAAAGGCATAGTTAGTTCCATCAAACATAGGTACTTTCAAAGAAGAGGATTCATGCTTAGAAATTGTGTTCAAAAATCATAATCTACCCAAGCTGGAGAAAGATTTCTAATAGGGAACCTAATTCTTTGATACCAATTGAAGGAACACAAAGACCATTGAGATGGGGGGGTGAATCAGTGGGCTACAATTCTCAACTTTCTAAGCAATGCAACAAATTATACTGAAAGCATAAACCAAAAGTAAAGGAAGGAAACCAAACCAAGCTCACAAATAGCATCCCATAACATAAGATATACGAGGAAAAACTCAAGATGGGAAAAAACCTCAGTGAGAATAGCTGCTAGAGGCTACTACTCCAATCTAGCCTCACAATGAAAATGTTTCCTATTACAATTTATGGGCACCAACCCAAAGGAACACCAATTCCTAGTTTATGAGCATCAACTCAAAGGAGCTTCTGCCCCTAATCTGAGCATGCACTTAGATGTGTATACAATGAGATATTTTTTTATTATGATTCAAATATCATGTTATAAATGATGTCTTGTAACTCAAACAGATTTTTACACTTGAAATACTTTTGTTAACTTGCTATCTTCAAATAGCTTCTAGTCTTCAATCATTCACTACCTCTAAAAGTATTCTTGAATGCCTCCTTTCTGATCTCTTTTAGCTTCACAATAACCACTATGATTTCCTTTCACATAATAATTCTTCTTCAAAACTAACACAAGCCTTCACATATTTCTATAGAAAATAAAAAAATTCTTTACTCATAAATACATACTCTATTTTTACAGAGTTATCTTATCTCTTCTCTACACTTGTACCTTCTTACACTCTCCTAATACACTCGTATGCATTATATACACACATAGCAGAAATGAATAACTATCTTTGAGATATATTGCTTCTGCTGGGACAAAGAGATTTTGTAGCCCTAAACTTTAAACAAAACATTTCTGCAAATTTTTGTCAATAACAATCTGATAAAGTCCTTTAGCAGCATCTGAGACGACTTATCTTTGTTATTGAAACTTTTGCATCTGCCCTAATCTTCCATTTTATATTTTTGTAGAACCTAAATATTATTCTCTTCTAGTCATTCCATCTGCAACTATTTAATGCTCTTCTTGAGCAAATATTTTTTTTTATGCTGCTACTTCTTTGTAGACTGGTTGTCATGGATTTAATAATCCCTTTTTTAAAAAAACAAAATAAATTTCAAATTTGTTTTGCCTCGATTTTCTTAGTTGAACAACAACTTACAATCTGATATCATATTTGTAATAAATGGAAAACCTCATCTAGGGCATCACTAGATTCTACAAGAGGTATGTAAATGAAACAAAAATATTATAAAATATTTTCATGAGGTGCAGCTATAGATACTTCACCACCAAGAAAAGAATCAACAAAAAAATAATATTTTATTCAAACCATAATGGTTTCCAAGGCAACAATAAAAATAAGAGTATAAAATATGCATTTCTTCCATACTTTAATAGATGGAAATTTGATATAGAAAACCACCTTGTTGAATGGAAGAGAAGACAAAATAAAAAATTTGATGTGTCAACTTAGGGTAAAACTGCCATACCTCCCATCAAAGAAAAAAAACACATCAAAACTCCCTTTGCAGTCCTCAAATCTTCACGTTATCCTTTTGCTATCATAATATCTGAGCACTGTCATAACATCTAAGCAATGATAGAAGTAAAGCTAATCTCCTATAACTGTGCACCAAAAAAACCTATGCATACAAAAACCCTAGCAAATAAAAAAAATGAGTTAGTCGAACAAACTTCCACATAAGGACAAAGTCATCACTCTTCCACATGTGCTCTGCCATGTGTTTGCCAAAACACTGCTTGCTCATTGGTCCAAGTTGCAAAGTTATATTTTTGGATATTACAACATTGACCATTGTTGACTTCGATTTGAAGCTATTAAGGTATTGTTGCTATGAATCTCCTGTCACCATGCAATCATCTTCTTGTCGCATGAATTGCATACTATTATAACTGCAAGCTATAAGTTATTATGTGTTATGCTTGTTCCTATAGCTGCAAGCAAACCATTGTATACCATGAGTTGACATCAATGGAAATCTATCTAATTCCAACCAAAAAAACTCAATGCCAACATGAACAATCAAAAGACTCAAGTTAAAGGGAAACAAACAATAAATGCAAGAAGGCAACTGCCTATCAGATAGCCAAATGCTCAAAGGTATCCATTTTTCAATGGTGTTTGTTTTTCATGCAATAAATTTGGTCATAGGGAAACTAAGTGTAGAAGTAGGATGAATCAATTTTTTGGTTCCTTCTCTGAACAATGCTATACATGTTAAAGGATTGGAAATAGAGCTAGGGAATGCAGAACTCAGATGATGAATTGGTTTAATGGAGGTATAATGAATCAATCCTTTGTTGGATACTGCTATACATGCAAGAAGTTTGGAAACAAAGAAAATTAGTGTAGATCAAGGATTAATGGAAGTTAAACAAATCAAAGAAATTTTATCTGCTACAATTTCAATAAATTGGTACATATTTCAAGAGTATGTAGAAGTAACAAGGCAAATAAGTCTTCTTTGGTAAAGAAGAATGAACCTATGAAAAAGATTGAAAAAGATGAGGTTAAGAAAGAAATGAACAAGATATGGAAAAATAAAGAAGAACCAAAATCATTAGATGCATCTATTCCCTTATCTGGTGTAGATAATTCCTTTGGGAATTAGACCTAGCATGGTCTTAGGGGGAGCTTTAACAAAAATTTGTTTGAACCCCGTAATTTATGGCGTGTCAATCTTTGGCACAAGGATATGTTGTAAGGAATGAATAGGCAAAGGTTATGGAAAAGAAATTGAAAGAAAAAGTGCAAGCATGTTTATTTGTGGAGCATATTAGGGTTTTTTGAGTGCCACAAAAGGGTTTTTTCCACCTTTTCAAATTCCATCAAATTTAATGCGAATTACGGAATCTCATTGATCTATAAAGAAAAATTGGAAAGGAATTTTAATCACTTGTGAATTCAAAGAAAGTGGAGAGTGATTTGGAGCATTTTTGGTGTGAGATGTGGAAACCCTAGCTTCAGTATTTCATGAAAGGAAAAATGTATTTTATGCTTTTGTGTTGTTCTGAGCTTGTACAAATCCTCTTTCTAAAATTACTAGAGCTCAATGTGTTGAAAATGGAAACCCCTATAGTTGTGAAAGCATTAGAAATTCCTAGACCTTCTTATAGGAAATATTCTTTGAAGGTTTTCGAAGACGACCCTCAGGGTGCCTTCTCATGAATTCCTCATGGTGTCATTCCTACCGAAGACACTAGAATGTACATTAGATTCAAGACCAAGGAATTTAATCACAACAAATTGATATACATGTGGTAGAATGATCTCACTAGGGATGATTTCTTGATTAAAGCTGAGTATTCAAATATTGTGGTGAAGAAGTTGGATCATTGGAACTCCTTCCCTAATTTTATTTCCACTCCTGATGATAAGTATGTTAAACATGTCCTTAGCATAATGAATGATCAATTCTTGTGGACTGAAAGACCCCATTTGATAGCTAAGGAAGTAATCAAGGTAGTCACCAGACTCTATGATACTGGACCAGTACTAGTGTTGAAATCAATGAAGAATGAAGTGGTGATGGAACTCACCAGTGCTACATATGATAAAAGGGCTCTTGCAACAAAGCCTATTACTAATCCTGTTGTGAAGTATGCATCAATAATGATTGGACATAAAATCTACTTCACAAATAGAGATAATTTTGTGTCTACTAAAACAATCTACATTGGATATGACATGACACCAAATGGTGTGGATTATGATTTGTGTGAGATTCTCTTACAATGGCTATTTGAGAATTGAGGATGTCAAAGGAGAAGAAATATGCATTTAATTTTGGTTCGTTGATTGTTTTTTGTTCTATTTTTTTAAAAGGATTCTAAGAAAAGATGAAGTAGTGTTTTGGGACCCATCCTGATCGGTTACTCATCAATTTCTTTATTATTTGCATAAATTGGGTGATTTAAAGAAAATAGATAATGCCTTGACAACATTCTCTACTGTGTTTAAGATAAACATGAACATGAGAGAAATAATCTTGAAGAAATTTGTTGAGAAACACAAGAATGATATCATATTCCATGTCTCTTCTAATGAATGCATGATTGTAGTGGTTGAAACTAGGACTGCATGGATTCAACCTTTAGGATATGAGATTACAGAGGATGAAGTTGAAGGCTATGTTTAGGTTTTGTTGAAAAGTATGAAAGATTCCAATGAACCCAGAATTGGTACATGCTAAAAAATCCCTAGAAGTTCACTTGGAGCATAGCTATGAGGAGAAAAAGGGTAGATGAGATATTAAGAAAGTCTAGTTTCACGAATGAGGAGATAGCACAAGGAAGAGCCTTGGGAGAACAAAATTTTGGAGAATCATTAGGTTTAAGGAGATCTAGTAAGATTTCTCCTTCTAAACTAACTTCTGGTCCTACCATAATAAAGATTGAACCCAGTGTTTCTGACAAAGGAAAAGGCCTGACCCCTTCTAGACCTGCTACAAGATTGGGTAAGAGAAAATTTATTCCTCTATTAGTTCCTGTTAAGCTAGGAAGGAAAGAAAAATCTATAAGGGAAAAGAATCTCAATATTACTGGAGATCAAGAGGAAGAGGAGGAAGATCTTGCATCAAAATTGACAAGAAAGAAGAGAGGAAGAATGTCTTCTAATGAAGGTTCTTCTCAGGAAGCTAGTGTTGGATCTAAAAGAGTTCACTAGGAAGATGAAGAACTAGACATTAGTGTTCATGAGGTAGAAGAAAAAAAGGAAAAAGTTATAGAAGAGGTATCTCTAGGTGAGGGAGAGCAAAAAGATTCTTTGATAAGACCTGGTGCTCCTCTTAGACTAGAAGCCTTGGTAAATAGTTTATTATATTATGAAAATATGTTGCAACCCATAGAATTTTTTTTGTGATCAAGTAGGTAAAGAGGATATGAAAATATTAATGATAGCTATCATTCATTATTTCATTATTTTGGAAGTTAACTATGATCATGTTAACGATAGTGTGCCTAAGAAATTTTTGGAAGTTATGATGAAAAGAAGATCAAAGGTCATTGAAATAGAATAGAAAATAAGATCCAAGGCCTTTGATGAAACTGGTTCCTCTCTGACTTTGAGTGATCTATAAACCTTGAAGAATGTTTATTATACAATGTTTTGGATGAAGAGAAGAGTTGATGTTTTAATGAAAAGAGATAAGAAGTAGATTAAGAAGATAAAGAAGGAAAATGTAAACACCATCAAAAGCACAATTGACAATTATGGCATGCTTGGTGCATCTGATTTTACACCTAAATAAGGAGAATAAGTCTCTACAAAAGGTAAGGATGACATTCCTTTGGAAAAGAATGATACAAATATTTCACTCAAAACAAGTGGTTTAGATGTTCTTTCAAAAATTCATGCTACTGATGAGCCTCCAGAGATTGAGAAGAAGAGTGAAGAAAATGTTGAAGCAAAAATGCATGATGCTACTCCTTCAGAACATACTATAGAGGAAAAAGAAAAAATTTAAGAAGAAAAGGTCAAGGATGATAGTGAGAGGGAAGAAGAATAAAAAGAAGAAGAGAAAATAGAAGAAGAAGAAAAGGAAGAAGAAAAGAAGGTAGAAGAAGAGAAATTTGAGGAAGAAGAAAGAAATGAGGAATCCGATGGAAATGCTAGAAAGAATGAAGAAGGGACAAAATAGGTAGTGGAATCACAAAGGTCCTTAAGAGAATGCTCCTTCGATGATGATGTTTTGAAAGGCCTATTATCTAAGAAAATAATATTCTAGTCGATGATTCCTCTAGAGCTTCTACAACTTCCCATGACTCAAGGCTATGTGTATTTAGACAAGATTTCCCCTGTGCATAAAATGGTGTTAAGTGATGCATTGCACACATCTGATAGAAGATAAATTCTGTAAATGCATCAAACGGGAACTGAGCTTATTGATGAAACCATCAAGGATTTTTAGGAGGTTACACCTAGTACACCAATGGACACATCTCTCACTCAAAGAGAAAAAATGAAACTTCTATTGGATTCCTTTAGGGAGTATGCCATTGGACTTGGTGAGAAGACAAGATAAGAAGTTGAAGAGAAATTGGCTGAGAAAAGGTTATTGGTTCATGAAAAGTGTGCCTTGGCACACACCAATGTTGAAAAGAGCCTTGAAACTATGAAGGCTTGTGCGTCAAGAGAAAATACCATGTTTGTCTACTCCATAAGGTGGCCAGATGCCACATAGAGCATTAAAGATTTTATGGACTCCATTGAGTCTTAGTTGACATTTGTTTCTAATACATGCAATGCATCTAAGGATAGAGACAAGTCAACTTAGAATTCCATCTCTACTCAAAGAGATAAATTCTTCATGTTACAAAAGTAGAAGGAAGATATTATCAAGAAATTTTGTTTACTTGGTGATAGTGTAAGAATGGAGTACACTCTGGTAGCCAATGTTTTTGGCTAATGTAGAAAAAATAGATAAGATCAATCTGACCTTGAATACTCAAGATGATGTTGAAGAGAGCTTGATTGCATTGGAGTCTCTAAATAAAATTTTGATATCTGCTAAACAAAGTTGGGAGAATGGTAAGACAACCTAGCAAGGTGTTCTCCAGGAGCTTCAAATCTCACCCTCCTCCAGGTAATTTTTTTTAAAGTTTACATATTGATTGGGTTAAAATGCTAAGAGGGAGTTAAGAATTATAATTCTTTTGGCTATGCATTACTTTGGACCATTTGTATACATATGTATACTCATTTTTTTTTTGGTTGCCCTTTGTCCTTGATGTCAAAGGGGGAGAGAGAAAAGAGAAAAGGGAGAGAATTTTATGAGGATAAAGAGGAGAGAAAAGGGGAGAGTTTTGTAGATAGGAAGTTTATAAATTATTTTGGCACATGTTGCCATCAATGACAAAGGGGGAGATTGTTGGAAGAATGAAGAAGAACATGTCTCTTAATGCAAATTTTTTGTTGTCATTGATGTCACCATGATATGTGAGTTGCAACTATAGGTTCAAAGTCAAAGTTCATTCGGTATTTTGAACCAGTACGTCAAATTTTTTTTGGTATTTTGGTCTACAATTCCCCTCTGGTGATCGTTGGTTCTTGTAGTTTTGACAAGTGGTTTTTGGTTGATGGAAGCATGCAAGTTCAAAACCTCATGTGTATAGGTGCTCACATTTTGTAATAGATTAAATTTTGTATTGAGAATGTATGTGCAATCCAAGCCAACATTATGTAGTGTGGTACACACTTGAAATTTTTTTGAGAAGATTTTGTATATGCTTGAAGCTGACCTAATTGGTGCTTACAAAAAAACAAATATATATAGGATAGTTTGGAGATTGAAAGGGTGAGTGAAATTTGTTGATTGAATGTGAATGTGAAAAGAGAGAATATTGGTCTGCTAGCATGCAAATTTTTTGAGCTTCAAAGGAACCGAATCTACACTTGTGAGGTGTATCTTCATCAGTTCACATTCTAGTTGTAAGCAATTTTTTAACTGTATCTTTGTAGGTAGTGAGCCTCACCTTTTGACAATGAGTCCTAGCAGTGAGCCACCCTTTATAATATCTTATAACCGGTCATACTATATTATGAGTTAACCCTCATCATGGTTTTTCCCATTCTGGGTTTTCCATGTAAAAATCTTAGTGTCCTTGTGTTGTGTGTTTTCTTTTTCTATTGATGCTTCTTCTAATCTTAACTGTTATATTCATTGGAATAATTAGATGGTATTTGTTCAATAAGTTTAAGAAGATACTGATTCAGCCCCCCTCTCAGTATCTTGGGTATTCAACAATTTTTATAAAGGCTCACTACCAAGTTTCTTACTGTAGGGTGGCTCATTGCTAGTTGGGCTCACTACCCAACTATTATAGCCAAAGATACAAAAAGGCTCACTACCAAAAAGGAAGGGCTCACTGCCTACAAAAAACAACTCACTGCCTAAAGAATGATGAAAGGGAATCCACCACTAAAAATAATTGTCACCAACAATGACACCAGATAGAATCTCACTATTTCTTTCCTTTCGGTCATGCAATTTTGCACACTTCACAATATATATATATATTTAGATTCAGATTCATCACACTTTCCTTCATCAAACAAAAAAATCTTATACTTATACCATTCCATGCTTCGATAATCTCCCAAGTCAGCTAAACACAATTTCATAATTTCTAAGTTAGCCAAGCACAAATTGAAATAGGTCAGCACAAAAATATTCCTACAATGGAGAGGAATGAAACATCGACCACAAAAAATCTCATCACTCAAATGAACATGCTACATGATATCTAGAACCACAAAATAAAATATACACGTTACAATGCAAACCATGTGTCAGAGCATGTTAACCAACTACCAGTTTGGCCTGGACCCAAAAGAATGTATCTCATTATGCTACAAGAGGAATGGGACCAAGGTAGATACAACCCAAGATGGATCATTACAAGCTGACATTAAGAACTCGACCAATCCAGATCACCAAAGCACCAAAATAGAACATCGGTCACACAACCAAGATATGTTGACATCAATGACAACAAGAAATCAACACATTCCAATAGGTTCATCATGAGTCCTATCTTCTTCACTTGTATATTTTATTGCATTTTTCTCTTTTGGAGAGAATTTTCTATGTCCCACGAGTTTTTACTCCTTTACTCCATATTATGAGAAACTTGTAAATGATTATCCAACATGAACTAATAGCCAAGACTCATCATCATGCATACATTACTCCCTAATTTTCACTTAAGAAGGAATGTTAGTGTAAATAGAGTCATCATTTACCTAGCTAACTAATCACCTTTGTAGGATTGACCTATTCAAAATCATATTTTAAGTTTTCTTAGATTTATTATTCTTTGTATTACTTAATAGCATTGAGACATGTTTCCTCATCACTTGAAATACATATTAAAACTTTCTCACATACCTCTCAAGTGAGTTCACATGTGTTGCACATTTTGAGGGTTAGCGAGTTGCCCAATCCTACCTTCCTACCTCATCCACATTACCTATATATGTAAGGTTTATCATTATAGTTTATAGTCTTCATCATATATTGATATACATACTATTTTTCTCAAATTTTCACTTTTGAAAGCTTATCAATTTGAGCTCTTTGATCTTTGTAGTCTCTAGCATTAACATGAAATTAGGTAGTAAGTTCAAAAATATAGTTATCTACATGATGATCATGTATTAAACTTATTGGTTAGCATAATTTTAAAACGCATACATCATTTTGTATTGTGTGTAGGTGTACAATGACATTGAAAAAATATTTTTGTATTGAAGTTTGGTATTAAAGATGTACTTGTGTCAATAGGCCTAATAACAAGTAGTTGAATTAGGTTCCCACTTAATAATTGTAACATTGTCACATGATGAGAATCATGAAATTGTATGAATTGGCTATCTCTTGGATAGAATTGATAAGGAGTGTTACTTATAGTGAAAACATTTGTTTCAATTTTATTGGCTGTTTGGGGAATGTTTATTTTAAGGAAATTTTGGTTTTTGTTTTATAATTTATGGGAAACTATTTTGAGGTACAGATTTAGATTACCTAGTAGGATTTTCTAAAGGTGTTCATACTAACTAACCAAAATATGATAATCACAAAGGGTTGTACAAAAGTGCATAAAGGATGGATACTTTATCAACAAAATATTGTCTCTTGGATGTCAGTATTGGGAAGACTTAGGATATTTATGAGCATAATGATTGGTATTAGCTTATGAAGTTAGTTATCTTTTCCATAGGTGATTATTAAAATGCACTAAGTCTATTAATGCTACTTGAGGATTGAAACAACAAAAATAGTGTTCCACCTTTTGGGAGGTGGAACACAAACTAGGTATTTAGGGACATATACCTATTTCCCTCAAGTTCATTCAAGGAAACCTAGATATCTCAATCCAAGGATGGAATGAAGGAGAGATATCTACTAAAGGTTTTACTAGGGTATGGATAAAAATTAAAGAGGGGTTCACCACCAATATAGGGCTTGGAAAGACTAATAAAATGCAACACCTAATGTTAAAATCTAGTACAATGCAAAAATTCACTAAATGATCTAAAAATTCATGTAAATCAAAATAGAAAGCTGAGAAATCAGAGATGTGCTCTTGGAAATATTTAGACGCCTAGATAAAGCCTTGAAATTCTGAAAATACTAAAATTAATGTCTATTGGGACTCATACACTAGTCTAGGAAATTTAGTCCTAGAGTAGGGTTTCTATGCTAAAATATTATGTAATGCCTCGCCACGCAACCCTAGAGGAAGTTTCAATTCACAATAAAAGTGTACTAATTTTTATTTTTTTAAGTGAATTAAACATACATGTTCATCTACAATTGATAACATCCCCTAAGGCTACATAACCGATATTACTTAAACCCACAACAACATACATCATTAAAACCATAGCATTTATTAACTTTATGAAATAAACATCATACAACATAAGGATACAACATAACATAATAAGATTAACATCCACGATACAATTTCATAATCATTAACTTAATCCAATAGTTACATCACTCCTAGAATGAGGCAATAATACAAAAGTGTTACAATTACATAATTCCACCTTGTAAATACAAGAGGGGTAAAATAACTTATACAAACTGAAAAATTACAATGCTTAAATTTAAAACAAGAACCACGAGGTGTCCAACTAGATGTCTCGCCACCAAGTACTGAAGATAAAGAGGACCCAACGGTATATGGTGCATGTTCCACCCAACCAAGTGGTACCCGATGGCCCACCCCCCATGATAGGAGATAGTAACAAAGTAACATGGACAAAGATCTACAACCACTAACCATAGGCAGACTCATACTGACACATACTGACACAACCAAACACAAGTACAACACAAGTACAACTCACACATCACTGACATAGGTCACATTGCTTCCAGACATAAAATAAATCAAGTATGTTCAGAGAACCATACACATAAAACAAATAAAAATTGTTGTCCTAGACAGAGTGTCATCGCACAACTCATAATGAGTTACCCTCAGTGGATCTTCATAGGCTTTGGTGTTCCTGGTGACCTCTACCAACCCTCGGCCCTCACACTTACTAGTGCGGAATCAAATACCTCTCATACTGACAAGATAGATGACCTTGCCATTTTAGGCCTTCCCACTCACTCCAAGCCTAAACAACAACTTGCAACCATGAGTGAGGCTAGAACTTATCTTTTTAGTGTGAAGTATTCCCCAAATTTTAGTACAATTTTAGTTATCACTTGATTAAACTTACTTCCAAAGGTTACCCAAATCTTACCTCTTACGGGCTTTGGCCCCTAATGGAAGCCACTCTTCTATTCGACAACACACCAACAATCTAATCACCAAGGGAATCACAAGTGCATACAACCGAGGCATCATAACCACTCCATCTCTAGGAGGAACCAAACAATGGAAATCACTCCAAACAACTTGGAGGCAACAAAAAACATAGTCCACTCCTTCCAAAGGAGGCACAAAACATCCCCGTTCGTGGAAACCGGGTAAATTACTGAAAAGACACCATGCACTACCCAAGGGAAAAACAACTAGTTGACATAATGAATCGACAACCCTCATCCTCTAAGACCCTCTAGAAGACTTACAATTTTGGACTAACACTTAATCCCATATCCCAAAATGCAACTTGATGACATAGCTACAAAAAGCATTCAAGTCATAATTCAAATCTAGTATTTGGATTTCTTAAATCCATACTCATTCAATAGGAACATTGGCAAATCCAAAGACACAATAACTAGGTTAACTCAGATAATCATATAACCCTATTTCCATTTTCATTATAGGAAGCCTTAAACAATTTAAAATTACATCCTTTTACGAAATACAAAGAAAATAAAACATTTTAAGGCAATCATGAGGAAATTATTATCTTTGGATATTCTAAATCCATATATCTTTCATATTCCAATCACAATGATTTAATTTCTCTAATAGAAATAAATAAATAAAAATAATTAATTGCCTCATCAATATAAACAATTCCTTAATTTACTTTTAATGCAACATAAAACTATTGCGAATAATCTTTTCAATTTTCTATTTAAAACATGCAATATCTTCAATTTAAAATATCTTTTTCCATATCTATTTGACCATGCAATCAAATCTTATCTTTTAAAATCTCCATGCAAAAATCAATTACATGCGTCTAAATAACACAACATAAAATATTGCATATACTCCCAATAGAAACTACTCATGAAATATATACATGAAATATATATATTAATATATTTACTAAACAAATACATTAATTTAATAAAATATATTAGTATTCAATAAATAATTTTCCAAATGCTTATGCTATTTAAACATTTAAATAAAACTAAAATGTTTTAAAATCTTCTTTCTAAATATACAAATTTACACACTATATTTATTACTCATTTTATTAACTATATATATATATTTAATATTTATATATTAAATATTATTAAATTACATTGTAATTAAAAATCAAATACATATTTTTTAATTAATTACCAATTACTATTCACGAAACCCTAAACATCCTTATGTAATGGCAGACGGTTTCAGCCTAGATTCGCAACTCGTATTAGCACAATCCATGCCTAGCCTGCTCCAATGTATTTGGGGGAGGGGCGGCTGAGTAAACTCGACCGACCCTCTTCCCAAACACATTGGGCGTGGGCAGTGACACTATTGATAGAGGGTTGTGGAGGGGGGTCTCCCTCCACACAATTGCTCCCATATGGGGGTGGCAGTGGGGAGGAAGCTCCTTCCCCAACTCCCTTAATAAAACAAAAACCCCATTGAAAAGAAAATAGCGCACAATTCGCTTAAAAGAAAACATGTTTTTTCATAAGTTTTTATACAATTTTAGGAATTTTCGTCCGTCGTACGGACAATGCAATTGAAACTTAAACCAGTATATTATAACATAGAAATTGTATATATTTATATTTATATAATCCATATATATATATATAATATATGTATATATAAAAATGGATTTGACATAAAACAAATTGGGGAAAATATATGAAAATATTCACCTATAGGTGAAATTATGCAATTTTTTCCAGAGAACAACCAAATTTCACAGAGTTTCAAAACAAATTCTCTTAATCCATTTTTTGAATTATTAAACAATAAAAGAACAATAAAACTAAAAGGAAACTAAGTTACTCCCAGAAGCTTTCAAATCCTCTAGTTTTTTCCACTGCAATTTCTACAGAGGTTTAATAAATAAATTGATTTTCTACAAAGGCTTAAATTTTCTAAAACAATCTAAATGTGTTGTTCAACCTTTAGGTTTAATTTAATAATAAAGCTAACAATTTCCTCAAACAGACTAAATTTTACAGAGGAGAAATTTCACAGGAATAACAAAAGCTTCAAAATTTAATTAATTAATTTCTATCCACAAATAAAAAACTCTTTTCCTTAATGGTTTAAAAAATAAATTCTTAAATCACTACCATTTTTAATTAAACAAACCAAGAACAATAAATCATAGAATAAAACCTGGTGATGAAGCTACAAAAAATGGAAATTTGATGCAGAGCCTTCTCCGAAGCTTCCACAACTTCTCTTCAACAATACAGTGTTTCCAATCAAGAAAAAAATCCACAACCACAACAAAATTCACCATAATTCTCCAATGTAAATCTACAACCAAAAATTTCTTCAAACAATCCTCTATGTAATTTTTCCCAAAAATATCCTCACCCCTGTGAAGAAGCTTTTTCCTCCAAAATTCTCTCCGTGAATCAATTTGCAACAAACTCTTCTATTAATTAAACTTACACATGTTGGCATAATTAAAAATATCTTTAACAACCAAATCTAATTTCCATTTAATTTCCGAATATAATTTAGTAACTTCTAATTCAAATTTAATTCCCAGTAATTGAAATAAAATTCCAAAATGAGTTAAATTCTTTTCTTTCATTTAATTTTCTTAACATAACATTTAATTAATTAATTTAATTATTTAATAATTAAATTCAACCCCATGGATTACATTTAATTAATTAAATAAATTTAATTTAATTAATTAATTAAAATATAAACTTATATCCACAATTTCAATTTAAAATTAAATAACCATCAGCATAACTTAATGCAATAATTCTAAATATCTATTTCCAAATCAAGAATCCCTTCAGAATTAAATAAGATTAAATCAAGGAAATCAATGATGCGACATAGATGACTGACGACACACTATGAATAGGGTGTAGAATTGACACAAGTTACCTAGCTAACATCTCCCGTTCAACTTAACTGTTGGATTGACATGCTCAAACCTGTGAAACTGGGTGGAGTTGATGTCATGTACCTACAAACTTGAAAACCAAGTAAACAACATCATATAATATAAACAACATATAATACACACCATGAAGAAGAAATCATGGATTCATAGAAGGCTCACAAGCAAGTGATGTGAACCCGTCCCCTTCACCAATACACTCATCAAGACTGACATTTACATCTTACTCAATAATCTCATCTTAAAATCTCATGTTATATCTTCTAACATCATTACATAATTAAAGCATGTAAACTAAAGCATTAGATAAACCAAATCATATCAATCAAAATAGTTCGTCGCTCTATAAATAGCAATCAATTACACACAAGAAAAAGTATTTGAATACTCAGAAAACAACTCAAAGCAAAACAAGGATACACTGTCCAATCCAGAAAAAAAAACAGAGGGGTGTTACACATGAATATGTCAATGTATGACTTGAATCCACTGAAATATGGAAAAATCCCTGTACTGGGACTCATAAGCCACAAGTGGTGTATTATTCCCATATAGCTTTTTCAGAGGGTTAAGGCCTGAATATGGTCTCCAAAATTTTCTCTTCCTTCCACACTTTGTTTCCAAGTCTAAAACCCTAATTTGTAATATGTGGGTGACTTTTAGTGAAGATGACAACCTTGTGATAGCTTGATGACCTTCTTCAGCCTTGCAACCTAATCTTCAAAGGATATTCAAGCCTTGAAACACCTAGCTCTGCAAGTACACATGTAGAGAGAGAAAAAATTATTGATTTGTTAGTAAATGGGAGTTTTCCTTGGTCAAATCCCTTTTAGATAATTAAACCAAATTATGAGATAATGTAATAAGTACATGAAACATGAAATATGAATAATGATACCTTGAATGATTTCTTGTAAATCAACAATTTAACATGAAATGACCATAAAGGATGTAGATCTAGATCTTGAAATAAGTCTAGAAAAATGCTTAACATTGGATCTTGAAGGCAACATCACAACACTAGCTCAATAATTTGATTGATGCTTGATAACTTTGACATGATGATGGATCTTGAATTTCTACAAAAATCGATGAATAAATCTGCCCTTGAATGCTTTAGAAATGCTCATGAATGCCCTTGAATACTCTTGTGAAGTCTTGTAATCATAGAACTTATATTAGGAATTCTCTCTTGAAAGTCTTAGGTTGATCTCTTAAACTATTAGGTTAAAATGAGTAAAATAACCTTTTATTTATACTTTTTTATGCCAAATTTATTGAAATTATAGCACTACAAGCCGGCATCATATCTAGGAGAATAAAATCCCACCAAGAATTTGAATTAAATTTGATTTTCGGCCACATGGGTTTCATATGCTAGAAGTGGCATATGAGTCACATTAGGCTTAACTAAGTGACACATTTTTCAAAAATGCTTAGAATGATGTAAAATCGGGATTGGGGCCCAAAAACCTAGGTGGGACTCATATTCCCAAGGTGGCGTATGAGTCCCAAATCACTAAATATAGGCCACACAACCTAAAAAGACATGACTTATGATTGGATCTTGGTTTATGTTAGGATTATCCTTGTAAAGATGCATTAATTAAGGCTTGTGGATGCAAGATAAGGCCAAATAAGGCATAAAGAAACCCAATTATCTAATAAAACCCTATAAACGTGTGAAAGTGTGGTAAAAAAATTTAAAAAACCTTTTAATAAGGTACAAAATTTTAAGTTTATTTAGTTTACAAGGGTCCTGTCCTAATTTTAATGTGAAGGTGCAAATGAATACACTTTACAACATTAAATTAAGGAAAAATTAGGTCCATTTAGCTTGAAAGGGCCCTAAATCCAATGTGAATGTAGAAAACTTATCATAACACTAGATCAATGTGAAATTAGGTTTATTTTAACTTAACCATTCCTAGATTGTACCATCTCCAAGAAGGGCATACAATCTCTGTCACTACATCTAGCCCCCACTTTAGTGAGAGGAGGAACTTGCTTCCAACTCACACTAAAGTAGAAATTCAAGAGGGGTCCAAGCATACCAATACGAGTGACAAAGGATGAAAAAAATCAAAGAAGGTGGCCAAGCCCCCAGGATACAAGATCCTATGTCAAACCAACACAAGCATGAAAGGGTACATGCATAAGGTATATGATATGTAGCATCAAGATACACAAACATGCAATGTCAATGAATAAAAGAAGAAATAAAAATAAAAAGAACAAGAAAAAATAAAAAGAGGTGGATCAAGCCTCAACTATTTGTCCAACATAATGTGGATTAGATCTAAGTTGTTTTTCCAAACATGCACACTCACTTTGAGGCAACAAAACTTTAGGTTTTTCACTGGGTGAGTATCCAAAAAGGGTACCTTAGTGAGAAAGTCATGCCTCTATATCAACTTCTCACTGTATAATGAGAAAGTAATTCCCACATTTAGGATTATCTTTATATGTTAACCATGCCAAACATAAACCTCCTAATAAATTTGAAAAGGTGCCACATAATAATAAACTTCGAGCTTCATGAGACAAGAAAAAATTTGTATGCTTGAAACTCATGATCAAAAAAGATGGCACCACAGGAAATCAAGGTGTCATGCAAGGTGGCCATATAACAATTTCTGTAAATGCAAAATAGTGTAAGGTACATTCAAAGAGATTTTTCCTAGTTCATGTAAGCTCTCATTTTATGGAACATTGTGCCTAATGTCTCCAAGAGAGGACAAGTCAAAGAAATATCACATTGTCGAAGGAAACCAAACCCAATGACACCACCAAGAAAAGGATGCATTGTAAGAATAAATAAAATTGCATAGTGAAACATGAGTGTCGATGTATTCCTCCACTTTAAAGTAGTTTCTAACACTATTGTTGTGAGAAATTACTTTAAAGTAGCAAGAAGACATGAGAGCTTACTCAAAAATCCCTATGTCAAGTCATATGTTTCCAATAAGCTACATCATGAAAAGGGGAAGGGGTTGCCCCCATAATGGATAACTTGGTACATCACATGTGAGCCAACTTAAGACATGTCATCCACATCCCAATCTTGCTCTTATATGTATATAAAAGATGGTCAACTAGTCAAAAGAGACAATGAAAAGTGACATACGAGGACAAGGCTACCTAACCCCTTTCCCCCACTTAGTGCAAGACAAGGATGAGCCAAGATGATTGATGAGAAAAATAATAGAATTAAAATAAATGTTAATTAGAATAAATAGGTTCTTCAACACAAGGAAGAGCACCATACTCATTAATATGTTGAATTATATTACACAAAGCCTTATGTTCCACCCATTGTTTCTATAGGCCCCACCACAAGTCATCAGAGCAGGGGTCTAACCAAACAAATGATGGTATAGCGATGAACATTGGGATAATACTAGGCCTAAATATGGTATGAATAATATCCATAGTCATTTCGTGAACAATCTAGAAGTAGGATCAGACTTGTAATAGTATCGTGAAACCATTCCATTAGTATAATGACCATGAACTCTATTATATGCACAAAATCAATTCTTGTAGTAAAATTTCTTTCATGTTCTTGGAAGGAGAGATATCAAAAGATCTTGGAGTAGTCTCAACAAGATACTCTCTTGATCAATAGTAGAAGATGTTCCTTTATTTTGCAACAAATATGTCTCTTGCTTAGTATTAGATGTAATAATTACACAAGAAACTTTAGATTGTGAGAATTTGTTCTCTCCTTGAAAGGAGGATGTCAAATCTAACAAATATGAATCATTAGTGTTTTGTGTGATGAAATTTATATTAAGCGAGGATTTCTTTGTTTCTTTCATTTCTTTCAAAGGACAAAAACCAAGACTGCTAGTGTCTATCAGTTTTAGATGCACTATTGTTAACTTTGGCTTAGAAGAATCTTTTGTAATATTGTTGATGTTAAGTGAAGGATTGTTTATTTCTTTT
The DNA here is from genome assembly GCA_007115665.2 of Sequoiadendron giganteum. Lineage (NCBI taxonomy): Eukaryota > Viridiplantae > Streptophyta > Pinopsida > Cupressales > Cupressaceae > Sequoiadendron > Sequoiadendron giganteum. Next base: position 118,589,679 of record CM021103.1, on the reverse strand, counting down.
GAGGGATAATAACCAATACAATTAGTTGTTCCTTGCATGTTAAGCTATGTAGGGACACTGATTCCTTATTCTCTAGCACCAAATCCTTTTCCACTATATCAAAGTTGTTTCATAAGTTCATAACCTTTTCCATAGAGATTTTTCATTTATTTTGGATTTGGTGGTTATTGATAGTCAATTTTGTTAAATTTTTCTGTGTAATTTTCTTGATCTTCTAAAGTGGTTGAGGTGGATTCTTTCAAAGGGTCTTCAAAATTTTGTGTTGACATTGTTGCTTTTTATTTTCCCTTTTAAAAATATTTGTTTATGATCTCATATTCACCCTTGAATGATGTGAAATATAGGGAACGCCAATCATCTTCTAATAGCTTCACGACTTCCTCAGTATGATTTTCATTGTCTTTATATTTCACCGGTTCTATTTGTGTAGTTTGTGTTAATTTTTTAAAAGGATTCTCCTTTCCCTTATTAATGTTTAGACAAATGTTTGAACAGGTTCGACTTCGAGTATGCACACTTTTTTGTTGTAAAAATACTTCATTATATGATAAAGAGTAGAAGTCACCCCATTCATTGCATGAATACGTGGTCTGCCTAAATGAAGGTTGTATGAAAGGTCATGAGGTATAACTTGGATCAGTGTTTCTAATGTGGCCTTTCCATCTATAATAGGAAAACTGATCACACCAAACAATTTTTTTCCTACATTTTCAAATCCTTGAATCAATAAGGAATTAGGTTCATTTTTTAATTTATCTAGATGCCAATTCTATCTAGAAGACTCACACTACACATGTTAAGGATGAAGCCATTATCAACAAGGGTTATTTTTATTTTTGTTATATTAGATTTGGATATTATCATGAAAGTATTATGTTGGTTTTGCACTTCTAAAGGAGAGATCTCGCTTTGGTGTAAAATAATGTCAACATTTATTCCTTGAATCAAGGCTGCTATGTCATTCAGTTGCACATTAGAAGGGATAGGAACTTGTTGTAATCCATTTTGAATCATGTTATGATAATGAGGGGAGGCTTGAATAAGGTCCCATAAGGATATCTTAGTAGGATTATTCTTAAGTTTTTCAACAAGATCATACTCCTTTCCACTTTCTAAAGGCACATGAGGATGACTGAGTGAGATAGGGTTGGGTAATGGGATCGATGTTGGAGGTGTTCATAATTTTTGTGGATTGTTTCTAGTGTTAAATGTATGAGCAGTGGTATTATAACTCGGTTATTGCAAAAAAATATTCTTAGGTGGTTAAAGGATAATTTTGGGTTTTTTTTGAGTTTGAGGTTTGTGTGAAGGTGGGTAAAGGATGATTTGAGGTTGAATAATATTAACATACCTTAGTGAAGGAGAGTCTAATGTTACTTCATAATATTCATCTAAGGAAACTATATATCACTATTGTCAATGTTATCATTTTCTCATACCATGATATCCTCCTTAGGAGGAGAGTTTCTAGGAGAGCTACAAACTAGATTTTCATGAAATTCAAGAGTTGATTCTTCTTCATCAAAAGTGAGGGAGTTATCAATGATTTCCTTGTCTTGTTCAATAATTTTTTCCCTAGGGCATAAGAGACACATAAGATTCTCATGACCTTCATCAATTGCATTTTCTAACATCAAAGTATCTTCTTCACAACTAGGAGATATGTACTAGGAGAAGAACCAATGTGACTACCATGATTTTCCATAATTTCATTCCTTTATCCCATAATGTCTTCCAAAATATGATAGGTAGGGGAAGAAAAATAAAGAGGGTTGTCATATATCTTAAAGGGTCAATCATATAACACCAACTTATCATCCTTACTTACAATTTCATCTTCTAAAACATACCACAAGAGGGGAAGGTTTTGGGAGATGAATGCATACTAGTTGAAGTTTCAATGGCCTCTTGTTGTGTTATGTGATCTTCATGATTACCTATTATTGTGTCCTCTTGTTCAACAATATATTGTATAATAAGAGAGTTAGGAGGAGAGAAAAAATTAGGACTCTCAAAAATCTCATTGATTGGTTCTTCTAACAATACAATATCTTCTACACAAATAGGAGAGATATTAGGAGAAGAACGAATATGATTGTTATGATTGCCCAAGATTGTATTCTATTTCACTAAAGAATTCCCGTAGGGAGGGGATATGAATTTTTTTTTGTCATTCTTAAATAGATAAGATACTAACATTGTTTTACAAAGAATGAAAATTACTTCTAACAATCGCATGCAATGCTTCAATAATCTAAACAATGTATATCCAAAGATGAAAAATACTTTTATCCAACATATGCAAATCTTTAAGAATTAAAACAATGTATATCCAAAAATGAAAATAAGTTTTATCAAACTTATGAAAATATTTATGAATGTAAACATTGAGTATGCAAAAGTGAAAAGATTTTATCCATGTTATACAAAGTTTTAGAAATGTGAACATTTTCAGATTTGATGATTGTTGTTATTGAAATGATTTCAAAAATGACTATCCTAAATTGATGTTTTTGACCTAGATGCATAAAATAGAAGTTACTAAGACTTTATAGACTGATACTATAGGTTACTAGCAAGCTTAAGAAGAACAAAAACAACATTTTTATGTTGTAAAAGGTAGTTTCAATCCTAATCTAGGACTAAATATCCTAGAGGGGCATATGAGTCCTAGTCAAGTTTTTTCAAGAGTCTGAATGTTGAATACAATCACCATAGAATACCTAGAAACTAGTCAAAACTAGTTGTACTAGGACTAAATTTCCTAGAGGAGCGTATGAGTCCCTGATTAGGATTTTTGCACCATTTTCAGCAAATTTTGTGTAGATGTTATGCTTTCTGGATTGGATTATTTCTAGGCTAAGTGAAAATGTAGATTTTAGATGATATTTGATGATGATAGATGCAAAAATGTGACCTATATGCACTTTCACTAATGTAAGAATTAGAAACCCTAGATGCGAATTAACTAATGCAATGTTAATGCAAGCTAGACCTAGGATAATGATGTATTCCAAATCAGAATTAATATGTTCTAAATTTAGGTTCATCAAAATGTAATGTAGTAAATAGGGTTCCACCTTTTTGGAAGATAGAACACAAGCGGGATGAAACCCTTCCTATTTCGCTAAAATCGCATTGAAAGGGACCCCTTAGAGATCTCAATCGAAGGATGTAAGGAGGAAACAGATTTGTAATAGGGTTCTACTAGGTTATAAATAATGATTAAAGAGGGGTTCAACACAAAACTAGGGCTTGTAAAGACTAATGAAATGAAAGACCTAATGTTTAAACCCAGTACAATGCACAACTTCACTAAATGACCTAAAAATACATGTAAAGTAGAATCAAAAGCTAAGAGATCAAAAGTGTGCACCTAGAAATTAGTAGAGGCTTGGATGAAGACTTCAAATGTTGAAAATACTTAAATTAATGTCTGTTGGGACTCACACACTAGTTTGGGTGATTTAGTCCCAGTCTAGGGTTTTTGTGCCAAAACAAGAATATGTCAGTATATGACTTGAATCCACTAAAATATAGAAAAATTATTGTACTATAACTCATACGCCACAAGTGGAATATCATTCCTAGTCATCTTTTTCAGAGGGTTAAGGATTGAATCTAGTCTCGAAACTCTTCTCTTCCTTCCACACTTTGTTTATAGGTCTAAAACCCTGATTTGCAACCTATAGGTGATTTTAGTGAAGATGAAAACCTTGTGATAACTTGGTGATCTTCTTCAACCTTGCAACCTAATTTTCAAAGGATCTTCAAGCCTCAAAATTAATATATCTGAAATTACACATGTAGAGAGAGACAAACTTGTTGATTTTTTCATAAATGGAGGTTTTCCTTGGTCAAAACACTTTTAGGTAATTAAACCAAATGATGAGATAATGAAATAAGGACATGAAACATGGAACCGAACTGTTGAAAAAATGGGAAGGGTGATTTCCTATTCTATCTAGGTCATTCAATTATGTCCTAGGAATCCTGATTGGGTTGACTAACAATCTCGCAAGGTGAGTCAATTCACAATGAGGAAGACCTAGAAAGGGGTTCTTTTTTAATTTTAAGGGGTTCACCACCAAGAAAATGCATGGAAAAGATAAATGAACATTCAACCTACAAACCCTAGTTATGCAAGCTAAATGAGGTAAGCAAATAATGAAATATACACAACATAGAGACATGATGTGTGTACCTGGGAAGTCTAGAGATGCTACGAGGATTCCAAAAATGTAAATAACTTGCCAAAATGTTCCTTGGAGGACTAAGACACCCAAAATGGTGTATTAGTCCCGTTGCTTATTTTTGGGGAAAATACAAAATCTTTGAATGTCAAAATTGGATTTGAAAGAATTTCTTAAAAATATGCTTGGGACAACTAAGACACCCAAGGTGGCGTATTAGTATTGATCTGAATTTTTGAAAACTCTGAATGTGATCTTGAGCTCCAAGGTCTGCACTTGCTTCTTCTCACATCTCAAGCTCTGAAACTTTTAGATCTGACCTATAGGTGAGTTTCTATGAAGATGGCAACTTTGTAATGAAACTTTGCAACTTTTTACTTCAAATGATATTCAAGACTTTAACCTAGATATGCAAACACAAATATGTAAGATGGAAAAACTTGTTGATTGTTAGTGAATGGGGGTTTGCCTTGGTCAAAACCCTTGTTGGTAATTAAACCTTGAAATTAAATAAAGTAATGAAGGAAATGGTGAATGAACAAGATGCAATGCTACAACTCACCAAAACCCTGTAAAGTTTTCAATCTTGTGTGAAATGGATGTAGTGGATATGGATCTTGAAATGCTTGATTGATCTTGAATTTCTTGCTTGCTTGGATCAGAACCCTTGTAAAGTGTGAAAGTCTTTAATTCCAAGAATCGAAAATACTTTAAATAAATTCATTTATATTCAAAATAAAGTTGACACTTCATTCATTAGACATCATAAAATCCAAACAATTTCAAAACAATGACTTAAAGTCGATGAATAGATTCATAATACTTCTAGTTAAATTCACACACGTGTCATCTTACATGACATTGATAATAATACAAAATTATTTTTAACATAAGTTTACATTTCGAGACTTAGGAATTTTGTCGCCTTAAGCTCTACAATACATAAAATAAAGAATACAATAATACATAAATGAAGAGAACATCCTTTGATCTTCAATCCAATAGCTTATCTTCAAACATGAAGACGAGAACAAGAATTAGGTGATTTTTTCGTCCAATCTCGAAGCTTACGCTTCCCTGGAATTCCTTAGTGATTCAAAGAATACTCGACCCTACACGAATCGCTTAGCAAAAAGCAGTCGACAAGCAAGATGGAATCTGGTGCGTGCCTAGTATAACTAGTAATACCACAAGCATTTTCATTTTTCTAATTCATTTAAGAAACAAGCAAGTTCGATACTAGGATATGGTAGAGAGTTCATTCATTCCATATATTTCAATGTTCCTTAAGTTACTTGGCCAAGTAAAATTTCATGCACGACAAATAAAAGTAGTTTTGGAAAAGCAAAACTACACTCTTTAATAACCCATATTCGACACCCATCCCAGAAGGTAACTTTGCAAACACATGACATGCACATTCATGTATCAAGCATGCATGGTTCCATTCAACATAAATAAATTATATTTCCCAACACATGTCATGCGCATTCCATTATCAATCATACATGGTTCTATTCAAAATAAATACAATCTTTCAAAAATAATTTAACGACAATCTTGTTTCAAGCATAAATGGTTTAAATATTGTATTTTCATCGTTTTAAAACATAAACATCATTAAACTAATATTTAAATCGAATAATTAAAATAACAAAAAGAAGGTGTATCTCAAGTATGTAAATCAAGTACATATTTAAACATGAATAAATGAGCACACGTTCTTTCGGTTTATTTACTCATTTAATTTATTCTCACTTTGAAATAACCCTATTCTAATTCGTTTTTGTTTCCAAATAATTCATATTTTAATTTACTTTAGTTATTTTCTGTTTTTAACATTTTCAAAAAATAAAATAATTACTTTATAGAGAACATATTTAATAACTTATTTTCATTTCTGTTCCATAATAATTTGAGTTTTTTTCATGAAAATCATTGATTTTAACTTCTATTTTGCAAACACAATTAATATTCAAAAATTATTTTATCATAATCTTTTTTGTTTCATTCTTTGGAGAATTAAATCTATCTATCTATTTTGGATTTTCTAAATTTCTTCTAAATCAGAATGAAATAAATGCTTTTATGTTTTGATCTTTTCAATTTATTAATATCAGAATTTCTCTAAATAAGAGATCTACTGTTTTGTAAATTTTTTGTTCATTTTGTTCTATAATTTTCCCAACAATCCAATTTGGTGTTTGATCTTTCTTCTAAGTTTGACAAATAGTAATATGTTTTTATTTGATGAATTTTATAATAAAGAAATTGATCAAATTAAATATGCTAAGATTAGGAATTTGATAATTTATTGTTTAAATGTGTCTACCTTCAATCCTCTGTCAATCTTCTATATTTTTTTTCCTCTGTTTGATTACTGGTATGTCTTGCATATGAGGAGAGTAGCTTTATGTTCCTTAGTCTGGCTACACACCTATTTCTCTTTGCCTTCTCCCAACCTATCTCCTTCCTTCTCCCACATCTTCTCTTCTTCCCTACTCCCTACTGCTCCCTAAGTCTTCTCTCCCATATTGCTATTCCTACTCTCTTTCTCCCCAATGCCTCTTCTTAAAAATTCTTTGGTGCGCACTTCCTCTTCCTTTCTACATTGTTCTCCCTTCTAACTTTCCCCCTACTGCCTCCTTCCCTGCCATGCCTCTTCTTCCTCCTGTGTCATGTGTTTCACCTCCCTTCTTGTCCTCTGGCCGCATGGGGATTTGATGGTGGGGAGAGCTAATTAAAATCATAGACAGACTCCTCCCTGTCCTTCTTCTTCCATGCACGTGGGTGAATAGAGAGACTTCTTGGTAGAGTGTGGAGTTTAGAAGGTAAAGATTGTAACAAAATAAGAAACAAATAAACAATGTAAACTCTCTCTTTAATCTCATGCAAATGGTAGTTGTTAACCATAAAGTTAGATCCACAATTTTAGTTTGATCTCTAGTTCAAATTATCAAGCTCCAAGTTTTAAATTTTTATTGCATTCCATTGATTGAAGATATTTTCTTCTACTTGTAAATTGCTGGTTTGAATTCAATTTCCAATTTGAACATATGCTTGTTTTTCCTTTCTCTAACTTAGTTTTAGATATTTGTTTATTTATTTAACAAATATTTCCAATATTAATAATACTATTTTACATTTTAATAATTTTTTCAAAATTAAAACTCTATTCTATTAATTTGAAATACTAGGAATTCAATTTATTCGAATAAGATAAATTTTCTCACAAAATAATCACATCGTCATTTTAAAGCAACATATTCTTTTCACATATTTGAGAAATCAATTTAACTTATTTTAAATTTGCAAGCATAATCATCACAAAAATACATTAAAATAATAACTAAGTGTGTGTGTGAGATTTCATCATCCTCATAAATGTCTAATGGCTAAAACGAATCTACCTGATCGATGTTCTCACCTTCACTCACGTTCACCTATTCCTATGTTCACTTGCACTCGAATTTTCATCAACAATGACAAACCCCAAATTTAATAAAATGCATTTCAAATCATTTCAACTTCAATTTCAATTTCACTTTCACTTTCAATCTCAATTCAATTTAAATAATCATATAATATAAACATTAAAAATCTCATGATTAATAATTGTATTTAAATAATCGACAAAAATCAATATGTGACAACCCTAAATCACAAATGTTACCACAACAACACACATGATGTAAGAATAGCCTTTAATATGATGGTTGAATCTTGATGATGGCTCTGAATGCTTGAATAATTTCAGTTGAATGCTCTTGTGAACTCAATTTGCTATTAAGAATGCTCTCACAAAAGACTTGGATCAAAAAGAATGAATGAACCTTGTATTTATATTTATCTATGCTTAATATCTTGAAATTATATCACACCAAGCTAACATATGAATTCATTGAATAAAGGAGGTTAAATCCCATCAGAATTTTAATTTAAATCTTGAAAATGACTCAAGGAGGATGAAGACGCCCTAGGTGGAATCTTAGTCCTAAGTGATGAAACTTGGGGCATAAACACCAAAAAGGGGCCCAATTAAGATGCCTCAAAATCAAGGTCTCGAGACGTTAGGGGAACAATGACAACCTAACTGGCATTTTAGTCTCAACCAAAAATTAGGGACATAGAGATCAAAATTATTAGGATTATCATTTATCCCTTGGATAATGTTGAGAAAAGCCAAAAAAAGATGCCATTCATAGGGCTTGTGGACACAAAATAGTACCAATTAAGCAACATGGGCCCAGAAACGTGTGAAAATGCAAGTGTATTTATTTTACTACACTATATTTAGCCCCCACTTTAGTGAGAGGGTGAACTTCCTTCAAACTCACACTAAAGTAGAAAACCATGCAATCAAGAGGGGTTAAAATGTAGAAATTCTAGTAAGATAGGATGACAATGATCAAGAGGGATGAACAAACTCCCAAGATCAAGATCCTATGGAAAAAAAAAATAGGCACAAAGGAACACATTTATGGATGATATATGAATCCAAAATCAGATCACAAACATACACCATCAAAGATTAGGAAAAAAGAAAAAGGAAAAGAACTGCAACGGATCAAGCTTTGACTTATCTTCCAATGTGGTGGACCGGGTCTAGGCTTGAGGAGGGTTTGCAAGTGGAACACATTGTCCACCATGAAAACAAAATCATGCTCTTACAAGGGTTAGTTGTAACTAGTTGTCCACTAGGCTAGCCCCATGGGGACCATATCAAAGTCATACCTCCATGACTTTAATAAGGTACAAAAATTCATGCTCACAAGTGCTACTGATTCTAGTTGTTCATTAGGTGAGCCCCTTGGGACCATATTAAAGCCATACCTCCATGACTTTAATAAGATACAAAAATGAATGCTCACAAGGGCTAGTGAAGCTAATTGTTCAGTAGGTGAGCCCTAAACGGACAATATTATAGCCATACCTCCATGAATTTAATAAGGTACAAAAGTACATTCTCACAAGGGCTAGTGAAGCTATTTGTTCACTAGGTGAAGCTCAGGGGGGCCATATTAAAGACACACCTCCATGACCTTAATAAGGTATAAAAATGCATGCTCACAAGGGCTACTGAATCTAGTTGTTCACTAGGTGAGCCCTAGGGGGACCATATTAAAGCCATACCTCCATGACTTTAAGAAGGTACAAAAATGTATGCTCATAAGGGCTAGTGAATCTAGTTGTTCACTAGGTGAGCCCCAAGGGGACCATATCAAGGCCATACCTTCATGACTTTAATAAGGTACAAAAAGAGAAAATGTAACACAACAAGAAAGATGTTCAAAGGGATTTTGGTTAGTTCATGTGAGGTCTTAATCTTAGGGGAAATTTTTCCTAATGTCTCCAAAAGAGGACCAATGAAAGGATAAAAGATTCACAACTTAGGGAATGAAGTGTGTCACATCACCACTAAGAGGAATTCAATATGCTAAGATGGATCACAATCTTGAAGGAAATAACTCCCAATGTCACCACAAAGAGGAAAAAACATTGTATGAAGTATGAAAATCACATCAAGGAACGTGGAAAAATGAAAATGAAATCATGCCAAAATAATACGAATGTATGCCACCATTTTAAAGGAATTGCTAAAACTATACTATGAGAAATTATATTAAATTAGCCAAAAGATGAAAAGGAAAAGAGGGTTGCCCCTGGAAACACATAAGGGATCTATGGAATCAGGTTCAATATATGTCTTTGTTGCATTAATATTAGAGAGCTCAAAACTATCACCATTCCCCAAATGCACATAGAATTGGAAGAATTACACAAAGAGGGTGAAAACAAAGAAAATACTTTTGGGTCAACATGGAAGAGGCATAGGGTGTCTTGATGGATTGCATCATCCCCAAAATGAAAACACAAGACAAAAATGAAAGAAAATAAAAGATACAAATCACAAACATACACCATTAAAGATAGGAAAAAATAAAAAGGAAAAGAACTGCAACGGATCAAGCTTTGACTGATCGTCCAGCGTGGTGGACTAGGTCTAGGCTTGAGGAGGGATTCCAATTGGAACGCATTGTCCACCATGAAAAAAAATCATGTGCTCACAAGGGCTAGTTGTAACTAGTTGTCCACTAGGTGAGTCCCATGGGGATCATATCAATGTCATACCTCCATGAATTTAATAAGGTACAAAAATGCATGCTCACAAGTGCTACTAATGCTAGTTGTTCATTAGGTGAGCCCCATGGGGTCCATATTAAAGCCATACCTCCATCACTTTAATAAGCTACAAAAATGCATGCTCACAAGGGCTAGTGAAGCTAATTTTTGAGTAGGTGAGCCCTAAGGGGACCATATTATAGCCATACCTCCATGAATTTAATAAGGTACAAAAGTGCATTCTCACAAGGGCTAGTGAAGATAGTTGTTCACTAGGTGAGCCCCAAGGGGGCCATATTAAAGACACACCTCCATGACCTTAATAAGGTATAAAAATGCATGCTCACAAGGGCTACTGAAGCTAGTTGTTCACTAGGTGAGCCCTAGGGGGACCATATTAAAGCCATACCTCGATGACTTTAATAAGGTACAAAAATGTATGCTCATAAGGGCTAGTGAATCTAGTTGTTCACTAGGTGAGCCCCAAGGGGACCATATCAAGGCCATACCTTCATGACTTTAATAAGGTACAAAAAGAGAAAATGTAACACAACAAGAAATATGTTCAAAGGGATTTTGGTTAGTTCATGTGAGGTCTTAATCTTAGGGGAAATTTTTCCTAATGTCTCCAAAAGAGGACCAATGAAAGGATAAAAGATTCACAACTTAGGGAATGAAGTGTGTCACATCACCACTAAGAGGAATGTAATATGCTAAGATGGATCACAATCTTGAAGGAAATTACTCCCAATATCAACACAAAGAGGAAAACACATTGTATGAAGTATGAAAATCACATCAAAGAACATGGAAAAATGAAAATGACATCATTCCAAAATAATACCAATATATGCCACCACTTTAAAGGAATTGCTAAAACCATACTGTGAGAAATTATTTTAAATTAGCCAAAAGATGAAAAGGAAAAGAGGGTTGACCCCAGAAACACATAAGGGATCTATGGATTTAGGGTCAATATCTGTCTTTGTTGCATTAATATTAAAGAGCTTGAAACTATCATCATTCCCCAAATGCACATAGAATTGGAAGAATGAAACAAAGAGAGTGAAGAAAAATAAAATTATTTTGGGTCAACATGGAAGAGACATAGGGTGTCTTGATGCCTTGCATCGTCCCCAAAAGGGAAACACAAGAAAAAAATGAAAGAAAAGAAAAGATACAGATCACAAACATACACCATTAAAGATAGGAAAAAAGAAAAAGGAAAAGAACTGCAATAGATCAAGATTTGACTGATTGTCCAACATGGTGGACCGGGTCTAGGCTTGAGGAGGGTTTGCAAGTGGAACACATTGTCCGCCATGAAAACAAAAGCATGTTCTCACAAGGGCTAGTTGTAACTAGTTGTCCACAAGGTGAGCCCCATGGGGATCATATCAAAGTCATACCTCCGTGACTTTAATAAGGTACAAAAATGCATGCTCACAAGTGCTACTGATGCTAGTTGTTCATTAGGTGAGCCCCGTGAGGACCATATTAAATCCATACCTCCATGACTTTAATAAGCTACAAAAATGAATTCTCACAAGGGCTAGTGAAGCTAATTGTTCAGTAGGTGAGCCCTAAGGGGACCATATTATAGCCATACCTCCATGACTTTAATAAGGTACAAAAGTGCATGCTCACAAGGGCTAGTGAAGCTAGTTGTTCACTAGGTGAGCCCCAGGGGGGCCATATTAAAGCCATACTTCCATGACTTTAATAAGGTACAAAAATGTATGCTCATAAGGGCTAGTGAAGCTAGTTGTTCACTAGGTGATCCCAAAGGGGACCATATCAAGGCCATACCTCCATGACATCAATAAGGTATAAAAAGAGAAAATGTAACACAACAAGAATGATGTTCAAAGGGATTTTGGTTAGTTTATGTGAGGTCTTAATCTTAGGGGAAATATTTCCTATTGTCTCCAAAAGAGGACCAATCAAAGGATAAAAGATTCACAACTTAGGGAATGAAGTGTGTCACATCACCACTAAGAGGAATACAATATGCTAAGATGGATCACGATCTTGAAGGAAATTACACCCAATGTCACCACAAAAAGGAAAACACACTGTATGAAGTATGAAAATCACATCAAGGAACATGGAAAAATGAAAATGAAATCATGCCAAAATAATACCAATGTATGCCACCACTTCAAAGGAATTTCTAAAACCATACTGTGAGAAATTATTTTAAAGTAGCCAAAAGATGAAAAGGAAAAGAGGGTTTCTCCCAGAAACACATAAGGGATCTATGGATTCGGGGTCAATATCTGTCTTTGTTGCATTAATATTAGAGAGCTTGAAACTATCATCATTCCACAAATGCACATATAATTGGAAGAATGACACAAAGAGAGTGAAAACAAAGAAAATACTTTTGGGTCAACATGGAAGAGACATAGGGTGTCTCGATGCCTTGCATCATCCCCAAAAGGAAAACACAAGACAAAAATGAAAGAAAAGAAAAGATAAATGAAAAGGAAAAGAGATTACAAAATAGAGAAGAATGAAGGCACAAATAGAGGAATGCACAAAGAGAGAGAAACATCAAACAAAACATGACGGGGGATCACAATATGCACATGCAATCTAAAATGAAAAGAAAGGATAGTAAGACATAGGCGAGACAACCTAAAGTAAGTTATCTACCTTTGATTCTTAGTCTACTTAAGTGATAGGTAGATAATGAAGGTAAGGAACAACAAAATATTCCTTGCTAGGAAAAGGCCATCCACTTCTTGTCCCCACTAAGTGCAAGGCAAGAATGGGCTAAGGTAGGTGATGACAAGGTTCATGTAATAGTGAGAATTTCAAGATTCTAAAACTATTACATGACAAGGGGTCCTATTGTAAGGGACTATTTATATAATGTCAAATTTTTGAAGGATTCTTATTATAGTTTGACACTCGTCAATAAGGTGCCCAAGAATCCTATGATATGCACAATACTTCACATTATCTTTGGGGAATTTTCCTCAAGTGGGAGGTGTGAATTTAAGCTGAGCCGTATCTATAGAATGTTTCAATTGTCATTTTATTTATGTTCAGGTGTATGAGAGCACATAAGGTGTTTTGTTTTATTTAGGATCATTAAATTCTATAGTTGAATGTAGAGGAGGAGGACCTAAAGAGATCATATCATCCTTATCATTTTTATGAGTCGTGGGTTGTTTTGTAGGAAGAAGGATATTCATATAAGGAGGTGAATCAAAGATCACCATACCATCACTATGAATCTTTAGGTATTCTATAAGTATCTTTAGATTCTGAGGGGGATCTTGATATCCTAACCCTTTTGTGTTTTCAGTAGTTGAAACTTTCTCTAGGAGTTGATGAATTTCATGTTTTCTTTTTTTTATCACATCCTTGTTTACTCAAGATTGTGAATCCTTTGACATATGTTTCTTCGATATTGATTGGAGTGTTTGTTACTTTGTTATCATAAAATGGTTGAGTGTTTTCTTGTTTAGAAGAACTAGGTTCACCTATTGTAGGGAACTTAGGTTCAATTTTGTCTTTAGTTTCAAAATGTAAGTAACAAAACATCTCAAGAGGTGGTATTGTGGGAGGATCTGGTTGTTTGATGGATGGATAGAAGGATGCATTATCTTCAAGGTTGTTAAAGAAATCATTGAGGAATATATTAATGTTAACATCATCTTCTCCAATGATGTCAAAATCACAAGGATATGCATTAGGATTTGATTGAGCGTGAGTGTGTTCAATATCATTAGGATCATTACCAAATGCACAACTTGATACATCTACCAAAGATTTCAAGGACATCCAAAAATTTCAAAATAAAATATTCATGATGCAAGATTGAACACATGTACATGAAATAAAATAAATTGGGATAAATATTCTACAAGCTAGAATAGAAAACTGAAGGTAGCCCACAGAAACACGAAAAACCAATTTCAGACCCTTAAAACTAGAGAGTCAAAGTCAACAAGGACTAAGATGCTAGTAAGTGCATCTTGGTCCTCCTGGTGAGATTATGAAGTTCTAGGGAGTGAATTCAACAATAAACAACAGAGAAAGGATTCTAGAGAAAAAACCTGAGAGGGACTAAGACGCTAGGAAGGGAGTTTTAGTCCAAGCAGAGGTTTTTCTCAAAAAAATAACAAATTATTGTTTGATAAAAAATTTCTTAGGTTTCCTACCCAGGGACTTGATGTTTGGAAACAATAAATGATGAAAGTGGATGTAAAGAAAAGAAACTACTAAAAATCAATTTAATGCAATATTTGAATGCATTTTTTCTATTTTTAATGCAATAACAATTTTTCGAAATGCAATTAAGAGGATGAACAATGCACTTTTTTAGATTTTAAATGAAATGAAATGATGCAAGAACGTATAAATGCAACCTATATGCACTTTCACTAATGAAAATATAATAATCCCTAAATTCACTTTCACTAATGCAATATGCAATGAATGCAATCTAAACCTAGGACTTTTATGGACATCGAATAAAAAAAAAGAATGTTCAAAGAAGTCGGATTCACCAAAGTGAACCATCAATAAAATGGGAATGGGTGATTTCATATTATATCTAGGTCATTCAATTATTTCCTAGGACTCCTAATTGGATTGAATAACAACCGCACAAGGTGAGTCAATTCACAATGAGGAAGACCCAGGAAGGGGTTATTTTAAATTTTAAGGGGTTCATAACCAAGCAAATGCTTGGAAAAGGCAAATGAACATTCAACCTAAAAAACTAGTTATGAAAGCTAAATGAGGTATTCAAATAATGAAAATATGCAACAAGGATATATGATGTGTGTACCTGGGAAGTCTGGAGATGTTGTGAGGATTCTGAAAATGTAAAGAAGCTGCCAAAATGTGCCTTAGAGGACTAAGATGCCCAAAATGGCGTATTAGTCCCACAACTATTTTTTGGGGAAAATAAAGAATCTTTAGATGTTTGAATTGGATTGAAAAGAATCTCTAAAAAATATTCTTGGGAGGACTAAGACGCCCAAGGTGGCATATTAGTCCCAATATTAATTTTTAAAAATTTTGAATGTGATCCTTAGCTACAAGGTCTACACTTGCTTCTTCTCGAATCTCAGGGTCCAAGACTTCTCGATTTGACCTGTAGGTGAGTTTGCATGAAGATGACAACTTTTTATTGTAACTTTGCAAATTTTCACTCCAAATGATCTTCAATACTTCAACCTAGATCTGCAAACACAAATATGCAATATGGAAAAACTTGTTGATTGTTAGTGAATGGGGGTTTTCCTTGGTCAAACCCCTTGTTGGTAATTAAAACTTGAAATGAAATAAAGTAATGAAGTAAATGGTGAATGAAAAACATGTAATGGTATAACTCACCAAACCCCTATAAGGTCAACAATCTTGTGTGAAATGACTGCAATAGATATGGATCTTGAAATGCTTGATAAATCTTGAATTTATTTCTTGCTTGGATCAAAACCCTACATCACAAATGTTAGTACAAAAAGACACATGATGCAAGAATAGCCTTTGATATGATGCTTGAATCTTGATGATGGATCCAAATGTTTGAAAAATTTATCTTGAATGCTCTTGTAAACATAATTTGATATTAAGAATGCTCTCACAAAAGTCTTAGATCAAAATGAATGAATGAACCGTGTATTTATACTTATCTATGATTAATATCTAGAAATTATATCACACCTAGCTTACATATGAATTCATTGAATAAAAGGCCAAATCTTGCCAAAATTTGAATTTAAATCTCAAAAATGACTCAAGGAAGACTAAGATGCCCTAGGTGGTGTCTTAGTCCCAAGTGATGAAACTTGGGGCATAGACACCAAAAAGAGGAACAATTAAAATCAAGGTCTTGAGACCTTGGGAGGACAAAGATTCCATAATTTAATTTTTAGTCCCAACCAAAAATCAAGGACATACAGATCAAAATCATTAGGATTATCATTTATGCCTTGGAGAATGTCGAGATAAGCGAAAAAAATATGTCATTCATAGGGCTTATGGACACAAAATAGGACCAATTACGCCATAAAGAAGGATAAAGAAAGCAAGGCAGGGCCAAACAAGTGTGAAAATACAAGGGTATGTATTTTACTACACTACAGGGACATGAAACATGAATAATGATACCTTGAGTGATGTCTTGTGAATCAACAGTCTAACATGAAATCACCATGAAGGATGTAGATCTAGATATTGAAATAAGTGTAGAATAATGCTTAACCCTAGATCTTGAATTCAACATAAAAACAGTAGCTCAACAACATTC
The DNA here is from genome assembly GCA_007115665.2 of Sequoiadendron giganteum. Taxonomy (NCBI): domain Eukaryota; kingdom Viridiplantae; phylum Streptophyta; class Pinopsida; order Cupressales; family Cupressaceae; genus Sequoiadendron; species Sequoiadendron giganteum. Next base: position 118,573,089 of record CM021103.1, on the reverse strand, counting down.
TTGATGCTTGATAACTTTGACATGATGATGGATCTTGAATTGCTGCAATAGTTGATGAAGAAATATGCCATTGAATGCTTTAGAAATGGTCTTGAATGTCCTTGAATATTCTTATGAAGTCTTGTAACCATAAAATTTCTATTAGGAATTCTCTCTTGAAAGTATTAGGTTCATGTCTTGAATACCTAGGTAAAAATGAGTGAAATAACCTTGTATTTATACTTGTTTATGCCAGATTTCTCAAAATTACAATGCTACAAGCCGACATCAAATCTAGGAGAGTAAAATTGTGCCAAGAATTTGAATTAAATTATTTTGGGCCACATGAGACTCATACACTAGAAGTGGTGTATGAGTTCCATTAGGCTTAACTATGAGACACATTTTTAAAAAATCTTAGAATGATGTAAAATTAGGATTAGGGCCCAGAAACCTAGGTGGGACTCATATGCCCAAGGTGGCGTATGAGTCCCAAGTCATTAAATTTGGCCCAAAAAACCTGAAAAAACATGAATTATGATTGGATCTTGGTTAATGTTAGGATTATCCTTGGAAAGATGCATTAATTAAGGCTTGTGGATGCAAAATAAGGCATAAAGAAGCCCAATTATCTAATAAACCCCTAGAAAAGTGTGAAAGTGTTATAAAAAACTTTGAAACACCTTTAAATAAGGTAAAATTAGGTTCATTTAATTTAAAATGGTCCTAAAATTAATGTGAAGGTGCAAATAAATACACTTTACAACATCAAATTAAGGAAAAATTAAGTCTATTTAGCTTGAAAGGGCCCTAAATCCAATGTGAATATAGAAAACACGTTACAACACAAGATCAAGGTGAAATTAAGTCCATTTTAATGTAATAAGTTCATACATTGTACTATTTCCAAGAAGGGGGTACAATTTCCATCATTACAAGGATGAAGTTTTTCTTGAAAATGTTGGAGAAAGGCACTAGCAAGTTGTGTGAATGAAGTGATTGAGTTTTTTTTGCGTTGAGAAAAACCATTCCAAGGTTGTGTATTTCAATTTCCTAGGAAATTTTTTTTCTAGGATTGAATATTTCAAAATGAAATCACTACAAAATGTTGTAAAAATGACACATGGTTGTTAAGATCTCCCTTACCATTATATTTCTCAAATCTGGGTGTCTCTATATTTGGAGGTATGGGTATTTTAACAATGGAAAAGGACAAATGTTTTTTTGTGAGGTATTGTGGAGGTTTACCATTTTGATTTTAGTTTAAGGTTGATATTTATTGTTGAAATGATGCCATTTTTTGCAAAAGTTGGTTTATGACTAGATCATTGGGAGACATGTTTTAAGATTTTGTTGAATATGGTGAGGTAGAATGAGTGACCAATGGGTTAGTAAGTTGTATGTTTATGAGAGGTGATGAACATGGAGGTGTTATGGGTGCAGTGAAAAAAATATAAGGATTCAAACTAGGAAAACCTAAGCATAGATCGAGGCCATTGGTATACTATATGATTGATGTTGTGGCTGGAGGTGTGAATGTGGGAATAGAAGGTTTGGTTTTTAGAGAGGAAACTTGTTTTCCTCCTTGGTTTTGAGTGTTTTTGAATGCTTGAGCACAAATAGTTTTTGTAGGGATGTTAGCATATAATATGTGAGCTAGGCTACACAACACTTCTATTTCTTCATAATTTTTTATCAATTTTCTAATGTTGTCCATAATAGGCATCGTCTCTCTAGTTAAAGGTTTTCTTATAATTTATTGAAATCATTCCAAATACTTGTCTCCTTTTCTTAGTTTATCTTCAAGAACATGAGTAATAGTAGTCTTTATGTCCATATAAATTTTAGGTTGTATAGTGTAGAAAAATATCATTGTGTACATTTTTACACTTAATTTGTGAACAATTAATCATAAATTGGACTTAATATCACCTCGATATAGTGTTATGATGAGTCTTATACATCCACATTACGCTTTGGGACCATTTAAGATAAATAAAACTAAATATACCCTAATTTAATGTTGTAAAGTGTATTTATTCACACCTTCACATCAAATTTAGGAGGCTTTAAATAAAAGATCTAATCTAGTGTTGTAATGTGTTGTATACATTCACATGGGATTTTGGGCCCTTCTAAGCTAAATAAACCTAATTGTGCCTTAATTTAATGTTGTAAAGTATATTTTTCTACACTTTCACATTTGATTTTGGGCTCCCTTGCATTTATGACCTTAATATACACCCCTAAGATCCTATATTGTGCATCCCAAGGCATATTTTAACCAAAAACCTGAAATAGACATCAAATAAACTTAATTTCTCATCACCCTAACACTTTCTCTCTCCAAATAGGCCCCACAGGACCCATACGCCACCTTTGGCATATGATTCCCATCCAAGTGGGACCCATATGCCATAGATGCCGCATGAGTCCCAATTTCCCTATTTTTAAGGTTTTGAGCAAGAAAATTGGGTTTTAAGTTAAAATTTCAAGAATGTCGGCATGTGGGATCCAATTAATGATGTATTAGATGGATTTCCTATATGAATGAGGTCTCAAATCATTATGTCAATAGGCATTCATGATATCAAGTCAAGCACTCAAGAGTTAGGCATTCCAACAAACCGTAAGACCATCAAGATCATCAAGAGAGCATTCAAGAACATTTCTAAGACATTCAAGAGAATAAGTATTCATAAATTATTGCAACAATTCAAGATACATAATCATTCAAATATTATCAAGAATCAATCATGTTATTGAGCTAGTGTTGTGATGTTTCATTCAAGATCCAAGGCCAAGCATTATTTTACACCTATTATCAAGATCAATATCCACATCCTTCATGGCCATTTCATGTTGAGTTGCATATTTACAAGACATCATTTACAAGGAATCATTTTTCATGTTTCATGTCCCATGTTTCATGTTTCATGTCCTTATTTCATCATCTTGTTTAATTACCTAAACGAGGTTTGACCAAGGCAAACCCTTATTCACTAACAAATCAACAAATTTTCTTTCCTTACATGTGTGATTGCAAATCTAGGTGTCTTGAAGCATGAAGGATAATTGAAGATTAGGATACAAGCTTGGATAAAGTTGTTGGAATTGTCTCCTCATTTGAAAGGTTGTAATCTCCCCTAAAAGGTCATCTACAAATTTGAAATCAGGGTTGCAGATCTGAAAACTAAGTGGAATAGAAAGAGAAGACATTGAAGACCAGATTTAGACTTCAAAGTTCCAAAAAACCCTAAATGGATCCATACACTAGTCCTAGCATATGAGTCCCAATTTAGGTCATTTTTTAGATTTTTGTAGTTTTGGATTCCCTTTTTCTAGAAACCAGTTCCTACACAAAAACCTAGATTTGGGACTGATATGCCTAGACTAGTGTATGAGTTGTAGTAGGCCAAAATTTTAGGTTATTTAGAATTTTAGGCCTCTATTCAAGCTCTCTTAGGTTTCCAAGTGCTCCTTTTTACTTTTCCAATTTCTTGTTATAATTTATTTGCATTTATAACTCATTTAGTGAAGTTTATTGCAACATTGAGTTCAATCATTAAATCTTGAAATTCATACATTTTTCCAAGCCCTAGCTTGGTGGTGAACCCCTCATTAGTTTACAATCAGCCCCTAGGGCAACCCTATTTCAAGATCTCTTTTTCCTTTGCATTGAGATCTCTAGGGTTTGGCTTTATTGAGAGAGTGTGAATATTGTTATTCTATCTCCCCAGTATAGAACCCAAACAAAATTACACCTTTTATTTTGGTGAACCTACATTTAGAACATAATTCTGATTTGGAGTGCATCATCATCCTAGATCTTGTTTGCATTAACATTTCATTAGGGTTTCATTAGTTAATTGACAATCTAGGGTTTCAAAATATGGGATTAGTGAAATTACATATAGGCTGCATTTTTGCATCTCAAATTATTGAAAATCATATAAAATCTGCATTTGCACTCAGGTTATAGATCATACAACATAAAAATCACAAAAATCAATTAATTTCTTGAAAATTATGAAAAAAACCCTAACTAGGACTCATACTCCCCTCTAGGCGAATTAGTCCTATTCTAGATTCTAAACTACCTTTTACAACATTAAAACCTCATTTCTATTCTTCCTAAGCTTTCTAGTAACATATAGTATCAACCTGGAAAGTTTTAGTAACTTTTGTTTTATGCATCTAGGTTAAAAACATCAATTTAGGGTAGTCATTTTTGAAATCATTCCAATACCAAACATCATAGGATCTAAAAATGTTCACACATTTGAAACTTCGCATCATATGGATAAAATTACTTTTCATTTTTACACATAGAATGTTTACATTCATAAAACTTTGAATAAGTTTGATAAACGTGCTTTTCATTTTTGGGCATACATTGTTTGCATTCTTAAATTTTTGCATACATTGGATAAAAGAATTTTTCATCTTTGGATATACATTGTTTACATTATTGAAGCATTGCATAGAATTGTTAGAAGTGTTTTTCATTTTTGTTCAAACAATGTTAGTACCTTACCTTTCTAGGCATGCTAAGAAAAAGTTCATATCCCCTTCCTATGAGAGTGTTTTAGTGATAGAGATACAACCTTGGACAATCCTAACGATCATATTCATTCTTCTCCTAATATCCCTCCTATTTGTGAAGAAGCTATTTTTGGTGTTAGAAGAACCAAACAATGAGAGTTTTGAGAGTCCTAGTTGTTTCTCTCCTCTTACCTCTGTTAGTGGACAAGACATTGATGAACAAGAAGAAACAACAATAGGTAATCATGATGATCACACAACACAACAAGAAATCTCTTTCCCCTCTTGTGATAATGTTGTAGAGGATGAAATTTAATGTGAGCATATGTTTGTTTTGAATGATAAAACCTTTAAGATCTATGACAACCCTCTTTATGTTTCTTTCCCTACTTATCCTCTTTTGGAAGACATTATAGGACAAAGGAATGAAATTATGGATTATCATGACAATCACATTTTTTCTTCTCCTAGTTGTGAAGAAGATACTTTGATGATAGAAGATATAATAGATGAAAGTCATGGGAATCTTGATTTCCTCTCTTCCCCTAGGGAAAACATTATTGAACAAGAAAACACCATCATTGAAAGCAAGAAAATCCAACCATTGATCATTCCCCTATTTGTGATGAAGTCATTTTGGAAGAAAATGACAATACTAGTGATGTGACTTCCTTGGATTATGGTGAAAAGATGATACTAGATTGTCCTTTATTAGAAATAAATTTGAATAGTTTAAAATTTGTGCTCTCTTTCACCTTTAGGGTTTAGGACCTAAAAGGAGAGAGGCAATCTTCACACTCTTCACTCAAGAAAAAACCCTTGAGATCTCAATTCAAAGGAGATTGAAATATTGTGAAGGGACTATCCTAAAGGATGAATGATATCTAATGAGGGGTTGACCACCAATTTTAGACTTGGAAAAGATAATGCAATACAATGTGAAATGTATAACCTTGAATGACCTAGAAATATGAACAAAATGAAACACAAGGTTATGAGATAGAAAGTGTGTACCAAGGAGACTGAAGAAGGAAAAATAGAGGTCTTGAATTCTTGAAAATATGTTCTTAATGTTGATTGGGACTCATTCGCCAAGCTGGGCGAATCAGTCCCACTTCTAAGAAAATGTGTAGATACAAGTTTCAACCAAAAGGGTATTCAGATATATGAAAATATCTATCAAGCCTATACAGTGGACTCATTCACCACTTGTGGTGAATCAATCCACTTCTACTTTTTTTTAAATTTTGGGACTTGATTTTATGCCTCTCGGTCTGCTATGCTCTATTTGATTAGTTTCTAGATCCGGAACTATAAATTTCCACCTGTAGGTCTTCTCCAAGCTTCTCCAAGACTTGATGACAACTTTGAAAAATTTAGGGATTTCACAACTTTTCTCCTTGAGAAATCTACAACCTAGCCCAACAAATCACACACAAGAAGAGGGAAAAATGTTGTGGGGTTAGTACATAGGAGTTTTCCTTGGTCAAACCCCTTTTTGGTAATTAAACCTTGAAATGAAAGCAAATATGAATGGAGAATGATGAATGAACAAATAAAAATGTTGCAACTCATCAAATCCTAGCAATAAGGTGCTATAAATATGCTTGAAATGGCTACAATGGATGTAGTTTTTCACTCATGCTTGAAACACTTGCTTGAATCATCAACTCTACATCACAATTGTTAGCACAATAACAAACATGAAGAATGAAATCTTTGATATGATGATTGGAACTTGAATGCTGCTCTAAAATTATTGATGATCTTCCCTTGAATTCCCTTGAATTCCCTTGAATTCCCTTGAATTCTCTTGAATGCTAGATGACTTGTAAAATTTCTAGGTGATCTCTTGAATGCTAGGTATGAAAATAAGAAAATAAACCTTGTATTTATACTTGATTATGCAAGAATTACTAAAATTACAACACTACAAGCTGACATCAGATCTAGGAGAATAAAATCTTGCTAGAAATTTGAATTAAATTTAAATTTAGGCCAAACTAAACTCATTTTCCCAAGGTGACGAATGAGTCTACCTAGGCCTAAATTTTGGGAATATTTTAAAAAATTCTTAGAAATGTGTAAAACCTATTTCAAGACAAAAATATCTCGATGACACCCATTTTCCCAAGATGGCGAATGAGTCTTAGATCCCTAAATTTGGGCCACAAAAACTAGAAACACTTGAATAATGATTGGTTACTAATTAGTGTCGGGATTATCCTCAAAAAGATGCAATAAATGAGACTTTTGGATGTAAAATAGGGACATTTAAAGCATAATAAATCCCAATTATTGATAACAAGCATAGAGAAATATGAAATTATGTTATAACACTTTACAACACTCCAAATAAGGTAAGCTTAATGTTGATTTTGATTAAAATTATGCTTATTTAATTGATAAAACCCTAGAAAAGTGTGAACATGTCTTACAACACTTCACAAAACTTTAGCAAGGAAAGATTAAATTCCATTAGTTCACAAGGTTCCAAGACCTAATGTGAATGTGTTATCCACATTACAACACTAAATCAATGTAACATTAAGCCAAAAGCCACAAGGAGGACCCAAATGAGTATGAAAATGTCAAAGGATATATTTCACTACACTAAATTTAGCCCCCACTTTAATGAGAGGATGAAGTTGCTTCAAACTCACACTAAATTAGATAAACGCACACCAAGAGGGGTTAAAATGTACCAATACCAACAAAATGGGACAACAACAACCCAGAGGGGTGATCAAGCCCACCGAATCAAGATCCCAAGACAAATATGGGAAAAAAACAACACACATGAGAATGATATAAAGAACAATGAAAAGGCACAAGAAGCCACTACCAAGGAAAAGAGAAGGTGAAAATAAAATAATTAGAACAAGCTTCTATCGTTGGTTCATCACAATGTGGATCAAATCTAGGTTACTTGTCTGAAAAAATCCATACTCACTTTGAGGTGACGAAACTCCTAGTTGTCCGCTAGGTGAGACACATACACTCATGGCTAGTATGCACTCACACACATGCAAGTGGCTATGGGGAAATTCATGCCTTGGTTAGGGCTTCCTGCTCAAACCATACCAAATTTATACCTCCTGACAACTTTAATAAGGCACCACACAAAAATAAATGATTTTTGATCTTCATGAGACAAGCAAAAATTTGTATGCTTGGAGCTCATGAACAAATAGGATGGCTCCACATGCATGTGAACTATGTTATGCAAGGTGTCCATATAAAAAAAAATGAAAAATGAAAAATAGAAAATGTTCAAAGGATTTTTGCTTAGTTCATGCAAGGTCTTTAACTTAGGTAACATTGTGCCTAATGTCTCCAAGATGATGGAGTTTAAATTTTAAATCCTTGGTTTTCCTTTGTTACTGGTTTGTCCTGTTATTCAGAGGGTACCTGAAGATGGAGTTTTGCCTTGCTTCCATGAGACCTTGGTGTTCTATTGTTGGGTGGGGTATTTTTTCATCGTTACCTTTTTGGAGAAGGATTTAAGAACAACTTATGTCCTATGCAATCGTCTAGGCATGGCCCCTTTTAATATAAAATAAAAAATTTTCGCCCAACCCTTTTATTTACCTAGTCTGGGTCAGTCTGTGCTTTGTATTTTAAAAACAACCTTAAGTCATCGACTGTCGTTGCCCTAGGCGGTGTCCCTTTCCCCTTACTTTCTTCTAAGTATTTTAATGTTTTGCAGGGGTTATTTTACCGACCGTCAATCTTTTTGAAGTTGATCTTGACCGTTTCCCGCCATCCCGTGATGGCATCACCGCTTGTTGTTTGGTGATCATGATATCATGGGTAGGTGCCACGTGTCCTGAGTTTTCGGTGCTAAAAGAAGTAAATAAAGTGCTTAATTCATGCATTGAACTTTAGGGCGCTTAAGCAGGTTACTTAACTACATGAGAAATGCACGTGCTTGTAATCAATGATGATGTCTTAATCTTGATGCAAAAGCTACTCGACAGATAGATATTGGTGCCACCTCCTGTTTTGTTTGTTGAGATCGTAGGTGGTCGAGATCAACGGTTGGCCGCTATCACGTGATCCTAAACCAAGATGGGTTTAATGATCATGATATCCTGGGCTAGTGCCACGTGTACTCTTTTGAGGTTGTGTTCTATGGTGGGCCCTTGATGATGACATGGAAGTGTTGTCAGCTTTTTTGAAGACATTCGTTTGATGGTCTAACAGAAAGATGAGATCGACAGAGAGATTTTAAACTTGCATCAAATGTAATTGAAGCCATTAGCGCGGCACGCAAGTAAGCTTTAATGGTGGATGAGACATCTACTTGGCTATTTTCATCATTTCTGAGTACTTAATTTCATGATCGCATTGCCATAAAGACATTCAAGTGTTTGCGAAGCGATCCAGAGCCGGAGACAAAAAAATTTCAAAGTGATTTCAGCACAGGTTTGGATTTTCTGCGAGGCTTGAATTCCATGAGTTGATTTTCTTGCCACTATCTCTGTTTGAATGTGATTCAAGAAAAGGGTTGCATTGTGTTATCAATGATTTTCTTGATTACAGTTTTGGGGTTATTGTTTCTTCTAGATTGTGAGAAATTGCAAGGTTCTGTTGTAATTTCGTTCTAGGTAACCTTAGTTTGTCTACGAATTTTTTTTTGAAGAAGCCCTAGTTGTTAAAATGGCACCACCAAAGCAGCATTCTGGCCATATTGATTACATACACAGGAATCTATATGATGATTTCCTGGACCAATTCCCTTTGTCAAAAAATGACAGGAAGAAAGGTTTGGTCTTAATGAATGGGACAGCCCTAGGTGAGGGATTAAGATGTAAGAATTATAATATTGCAGATGCTAGAGTGCCTGTGATGGGTTTGGAAATGTTTAGGAGATGGTACGAGCAATGACATGTGTCTCATCCTTTTTCAAATAGTTGGAGATATGACATGGGAAATCTTGTGGTACCGAATGTGTTTCTGGATGTTGACCTACTTAGGACAGTAGCTGCACGGTATGACCCTATCACACAAATTATCCAGGATAATGATGGCGGTATTCTATTGAATGTGAATGCTGATACAATTCGCTAGGTTTTTGATTTGAGTGAGTATAGCTCGTTTCTAGTTTGGATTGACTTTGAGGAGATGAAGCAAGAATACGCCAGGTCCCAGCCTCTTTTCAGGTCAAGGTTGCTTCCCCCTCATCTAGCCAGGGCGGGTAGTTCAACAATTCACATCAGCCCAACTGACTGGGAGCCTTTCAAGTTGAGTTTCTTTGCTGATCATTTCTTGGAAATGTTCTATTCACTTTGCCAAATCATTGGTTTCAACCCTAACACTGTGATTCCCATCGCTTATATGTTCATGGGGGCTCAGATTCAACACCCTAATTTTTCTATGATTTATGACTATGCTTCTTTCATTGTTGAAAGGATACATGAGGATTTGCTGAAGTTGCATAATGGAGATTTTGGTACTCCTTTCTTTTGGTACTCCTTATTAATGCACATGTTTTTGTATGATAATGTTGACTTCTTCTCGGAGAAAATGGAGCTGAAGCAAGAGGTGAATGGAGAGAAACTATCAGTGCAGGCTTGGAATGTAGACATGTTTGGTAACAAGGGAGGTGCTAGTTTTGTGCAGTTTGATAACTGCTTTGCCTCTAGGCTTAGGGCTAAATTGGTGGTGAATGTGCCAAGAATTCATGAGGATTTGCATGACTTCCTCCGACCCAAAATAAGAAGACCTGATTTGAAGGTGTGCCACAATTGGGGTGACATTATGCTTTACCCTTTGAGTACTATTTTGAGGGTTTATGGTTTCCAGGGAGCTCCTCATATTTTCCCATATAATGTACCATCAAGGATGGGATTTGTAGAGGTGATGTGGCACTTAGGCTACATTCATGAAGAGAATTTGACAGGAAAAGGAAAAGGGACTTTGTTCCCTGATTATATTGTTGTCTTTGATTTTGTATTCTCTAAGGGAGGATGGATTTATTTTGACTGATATTTTGATGAGTACCATTTGAAGAATGGAACCAGGAGACAACATGGCCCAGAGGGATTCTTTGCCTTATTTAGGTAGAAGATTAAAGGTGGTAAATTTATTCATGTTTTTGACTTTCCCGAAGATTTAACTAGAAATGAATTTGAGTTGAACCAGCAAGAATTGAATAAGGAAAAATGGATTGCTTATGAGAAAATGTTGGCCATGGTACATAAACTGGATCCAAGGTATGATCCATTGATGGAGTTTACTCCATTTCACAAAAGAAATGATTTTTTGATGAATAATTTCAAGGAGATCATGAATATCCTGAGGACCAAGAAAGCCAATTTAGAATTGGATTTGGGGTTTCAGGAGGCAGATGTGAGGCCTGAGGAAACAGGGCCAACTTATTAGCCATCAGTGGATAGGCCTCTATACAGAAGGAAAAAAGATAGTAGCAGTGATGAAGAGGCAAGAAATAAAAAGGGAAAGCAAATAATGAAAACATCATCACTACCAGGTCATGGGGTCAAGAAGCCTGGAGGGATAAAGATTGTTGATTTGGATTCCCCACCAAGAGATGATCTTGTGGAGTTGTCATCAGAGCCAAGCCCTAAGAGGCGAAGGATTGAAGAACCACAAGAGGTTTTGATTGATGAAATAGTCATAATTGACAAAGAAATGTAGGTTGGTATCCCCTCTCCTCCTAGGTCAGCACAATTGGTGCTCACTGATATGGATATAAAAGGGCAGTATGTGCAAGATGTCAGGATGGAGGCTTGCAAGGCATTCCTGGATGATGATGCTTTTGTGAAAACTCATATATTCTTGCAACTAATTTGGAGAATGAAATTAGAAGAGTATCAAGACAGATGCAAGAGCAAGAGGGATTCAAGACCTGATAGGTCAGACCAGGAGAATGATGATGAAGTGAAGGCTTAATTAATGGAGCAATTCAAAAACATCACTCTTGAGGAAGGAAGGAAACTTGTGACTCAAGCAGGTGTCTTAGTCCTCCCTGAATGGGACATAGCTGATGTTGTGGCATTCAATGCTATTATGTAGTCCAAGCATCCTATGTAGATTAGTAAAGAAGAAGTCAAGGTAGCCCTACAAGACTCTACCTTTAGTGAGGAGTATGAGACACTGGCCATATAGGCTCTAGCACCTCAGGGCAGAAAATCGAATGTGACAAATATTAGCCCAAATTTGAGGGGCAAGCTCATTATCAAAAGAGTTTCTGAAACCTCAGTAGCAAAAGCCACAAGCTTGACATTGAATGTGGCCAAATTGGCCCAAAAGATAGCAGAAAGGGAAGAGGTTGAAAGGAAGAGCCTGATGGAAAAATATAATGTAATAATTGGAGAATATAGTAAAATGCAACAAATAAATGTCAAGCTACAATCTAAAGTAGATAGGTTAAAATATGGGCAGGTGGGATAATCTTCCAATGCTCCTACTATCAGACAACTACCTATCACTTCAGGGTCAGTTCCCCCTACTATCCCAATTATTTCTATCCCTGGATCCCCAATTCAGACACCTGCTCCTAGAACTATACCAGAGCCGGTTGAAGAGGAAATGGAGTATTCTATGGACCCCACCAAAAAGTAGATGATGAGTAAGATCATAGAATTACAGGCCACCCTAAAGGCTAGTGAGAATGATGCCATGGCTAAACACAATGAGGTGGTTGACACCGTGTTGAGGCACTTAAATGAGAAGGTTCATTCTAGGCTGCCATCTGTTCATTCTTTATATTCTTTATTTTTGGCTGGATTGCAAAATATTAACTGGGATCGGGATGTGGTTTTACCCCTGGTTGAGAAGTGGATCCCTCGTGCCACTTATTTAGACATTATGTTTAAGGCCTCCAGGTTTGATGCAAATAACAGGCCTCAATCATTAAAGCCTACTCAATGTTTTGTGAAATCATTGAAGGGATTCCAAGCCCTACCTGATGACTTGAGTAAGAAAATTGGAGAACTCGTAAAAAGTTTTGATGATTGGAATGATACCTTTTTGCCTGATATATTAGATGCACAAGGAAATATTAAGACATTGCAGCAATGGCAAGAAAGGGCAGAAGAGGTCATCAGTGCACAAATCAAATTGATTTGTGATGACTCAGATCATGACTTGTTAGTAAGCAGCATGGATAAAATAATTAATACTAGCATGTTCTTGGAGTCATTTGAAAGAGAAGCCAACCAGGTTGTGGTGAAATTCACACCTTATAATACTAGGGTGATAGAGGTGATGAATTTTAATTGGCCCACGAATGAAGAATATCAAATTTGGGTGGACAAATACTTAACTGAAGAGGAGTGAAACAGTATCTATTACTGGCAATTAACAACTCAGCAGTTATAGTGTAACTAATTATGGTTTTGATTCCATGACAGCTTTGGGCGCAGACTTTGAGATATAACAAATACGATAGCTGTTGTGTAATGGATGAAATAAATGGGAAGATGCTTCAGGACTCGGTAATTTTAATCATAGTTTTGAGTGGGCATGTGGTTGTCCTATTAATTGATGACATGTGTAACTTTTGGCCCGATGCTTGTTTGCTCCTTCATTTCTATAAGAAGGATTTCAAGGCCAGAAGTAGTGGTTGGAAAGCCAGATATTTTGAAGGTCGAGTCTAGGTATAGTTGCAGAATAGATTGTTAGAATTTCGTTTTGAATGTTAAGGCAATTTAGGTTTGGGGTTTTCTTGTAATGGGTTTTATGTTTATGAAATTTTGATGTTCATAACAATACTAGCATTTGAGCTATGATGTTATATCTCGAGCTCTTGTCTCTCCTGTATATAGACATATCATAATTTTGAATAGAATGATCAAGGATTATGATGTTCATCTCATTGTTATGATGAGTATGTTTTCCATTTTGGATTTAATTCAAAGAATTAATTAAAATGCTTCAATGGAGTCATAGATGGGTGTGTTTGTAGAGGGATTTGGTAAGAAGTATTGAGTTGGGATAGGAATTGACAATGTTGTAATGCAATATTGCCTAGGGTCATAAATGTTATGTATTTAAATCTGTTATCAGTTTTTGAATGTTTGTATACCTAACTCCCCAATGGTATATGGCACTGATCTAAATTGTATGGGTTAATGAAACCCTATTTCTGTATGTCTTTACTTAGGGCTTGCCGCCAACTTGCAATTAAAATGAGTATCATAAGTTACTAAATAGTGTTGTAATCATCTCATGCTCCAAGTATTTAATATTACTAGTGAAGGGCCGATTCATTCTAGTAATATAATGTTTTGTTGAGCTATTTATGGGATTATCTGTGAATTATTAATGATTTATTTATGAGTTTGATGGAGAGATCATAAATACATTATTGGGATCACCCTCCTGGGTCTTGCAGATCCCAAAGTGTAGGAGGTTATTATTAAATCCTCATCAGTTGGTCCAGGTCCTCTGAGCTGCCCTTGATTGGAATTGGCAATTCCATAGGTAGATTAGGAGACAAACCTGGTTTACAAGAAAAAACACCAACACAAGAGAGGACCAATCAAAGAATATAAGATTTACAACTTAGGGGATGCAGTGTTTCACATAAGGCCATTAAGAGGAATATAATATGCTATGAGAGATCACGCTCCTCAAGGAAATCACACCTAATGTCATCCACAAAGTTAAAAATGTATCATATGAAGTAAGAGAACTACACCAAAAACTATGAAAAGGAAAATGTGAAAGAATAATTCCAATGTATGCCCCCACTTTAAAGGAATTTCTAAACACCATGCTATGAGAAATTACTTTAATTTAACAAATGATAAATGCAAACAAGAAGACATGAGAGCTAACTTGGAGAGCCCTATGCCAAGTCATATGTTTCCAAGTAAAGGTACATCATGCAAGAGAAAAAGAAAAGAGATGGGTTGCCCCAAAAATGAAAAGCACCAAACACATAAGGGATCTATGGATTTGGGGTTAGCATGTTCTTTTCTAGACTACTTTTAAGATATCTCAGAACTATCATCATCCCCCAAATACACATAGAACTAGAAGAATGACATGAAGAGAGCTTAAACAAAGAAAAACCTTCTAGGTCAAAATGGAAGAGACATAGGGTGTCTCGACACCTTGCGTCATCCCCAAAAGGAAAAAACAAGACATATGAAAAAAGAAAAAGGAAAAGGAAAAATAAAGCCTTTTGGGTCAACATAGAAGAGACATGAATGTCTCGATGCCTTGCATCATCCCCAAAAGGAAAACATGAGATAGATGAAAGAAAAGAGAAAGGAAAAGGGAAAAAAAATCCTTTTGGGTCAAAATGGAAGAAAGATTAATGTCTCGATGCCTTGCGTCATCCCCAAAAGGAAAACATAAGACAAATTAAAAGGAGTAAAAACAAAAAAGAATCACAAAATAGAGAAGAATGTCACAAAGAGAGAGAGAACATCAAACAAAACATCACGGGGGATCACATTATGCACATGCAACCACACAAAATAAAATGAAAAATAAATAATGCAAAAGGATAGTAAGGAAAATGTGAGTCAACCTATGAGAAAGTCATCTGCCTCTTAATCATGTTCATTATATAATGAAGGCATACAACTAGCCAAAGGGACAAGAGAAAGTGTCAAACTAGGTGAAGCACGAGATTAAACACTCTTTGTAGAAGATTTATCATTTAAGCTCATGGAAGAGGAAAACAATGTGTTCAGTTCATTACATGCACCTCTTCATCAATTTTAGCAATCTTGTCATCATCATCTAAGTTGAGCACAATAGGAGGTCAAAGGATATATCCATGGAAAAGTTTAATTATTGTTGTGTAGGTTGCATTTAATTGTCTTTTTTTGGGGTAGAGGTAGAGTCATCCTGCATTGCTTCAATCAAGTTTGGATCTTTATTTTCTTTATTTAATTCATCATGTAACCTATGAGAAAGGGCATGACATCTACGCCTACACTCCCTAGCATATGATCTGTTTCTTTTGTTTTTGTTTTTATTTTCAAGTTGCATTTATGTAGGAGGGGTTTGATCAACCACTGGTTTCTTTTCTTCCCTAAGGTGAGGAATGGAAGGAACCACAAGAGGTTTTTCAACCACTTTCTCTTTTACCTTTTAAACTTGTTTTATTCTAGGAGGTGTGATGGGATTGGTTTCATTATCTCTTCATCACTTGTAAGAGGTATGTGAAGTTTTTTTTTTAGGTTGGTCTTGGTTGTTTGGGTCTTGTTTAGGTTGAAGCATAGCTTTTTCAAGGATGGGAGGTTCAGAGGCAGATGAGGACATGTTTCAGAGAGATAAATTTGCTATTTTTTTTGCTTTTAATTTTTGGTAGGATATGAAAAATAATTATTCTCATGGCTTTATAGGTTCCATAGGCTTGAGCAAAAGGCATCTAAGGAAAAGTTTCCTTTGGATGACAAAGGGTTAAAGCCACTATGGTGAACAATGAATACTTCATTGTCAAAGGCAAACTTTAAGCATTTATGCATAATCGAGGGGACATCTTTCATGGAGTGAAGCCATGGGTGGCCTAGCTCCACACAAAATTGGTCTTATTGCGGGATGATGGAGAATCTGACATCTAATGTTTTTAGTCCTATTTGCAATGGAAGGGTGATCGATCCTATCATAGGGCAAGAAAAACCATTGTGTGTCTTGATCCATGCTTTTAGTTTATCATATTCATCTTGATAGAGTTCATGTAAAAGTAAAAATTCCTCAGTGATCACATTCTCTCCACAGGTAGGATCTATTAGTATCCCATTAGTGGGCTTATCATAGATATGACCGACTATGTAAAGAGGACCATCAGATGCATGCTTAATTATATCCTTAAAGGAGAAATAAATGTCAATAGGAATCTTATTTTGGACCTTACGAGGGATGATTTCTATCACCCCAATCATTTCATCTATATGATTGACATGATTAACATTATTTAGAACAAAAATCATCACATTATTCTTTGTAATTTCACAGGATTTGACAAATGAAGTATTATGTTTGGGCATGGGGTTGGTAAAAATTTGCAAGTTTTTGTTCGAAAGGGAAACAAACTTGTTTCCTTGATCACTAACACCTACAATAGATAGATGGACAAAATCAATGAGGTCTTGCAGAAGGTGTTTAAGATGCTTGCAATATTTTGTGTCATATCCATTTTTCAATGATAATGACAATATGCATTTGATCTAAAGCTCGAGGGTAAAGGCTTATAAGGGTCAGGTGTTTTGATGGGAGGTATGGTAATCATTTGTTGGTCTAGAAGTTGGGACATGGTATTATGAAGGGTATCGGGTAGGGGAGTGAATTGTCTTTTTGGGTCTCCATAATGAAAGGGCATCGTGGATTTGATAGAACCTACTTGGTTATTGAAATTTTGAGTTGTTTTTTTTAGGGGGGTTAAATTTAAGGAACCCTTTATTTTATTTTCTAAGAGGTTGGGAGTTATTTTATGTGTGGGCTTGGATCTCTGGAATAAGCTATAAGTGGAATTTGTATTGCACTTGCTAACCAAATTTTGATAATCATGGAGGCGAGTGCATAGGTGCATGAAGTATGGGAATTTAATCATGGTAAGCTTGTCTTGGATCTTACTTTTCAAGTTTTATATGAACATATTTTGAAGGTGTGGGTTGGGGACCTTGACATCAATTTGGGAATAAAGTGATTGATACCATGAGATAAAATCAATTATCTTTTCTTCTTATTTTTGATTGCATCTCATCAAATTGGCCAAGGTCATCTTGGGAGTCATATTCACTTAAAAATGGTTTAAAAATGCCTCAAAAAGTTCATTGAATGACTGAATTGAGTTGTTCGATAAAGAAGAAAATTATTCCAAGGTAGATCCTTTTAAGGACTAAGGAAAAATATTTGCCAACAGTTTATCATCAAGGAAAAAGTCACTACATAAGGCAGTGTAGGAATTAACATGGTTAGAAGGATCTCCCTTCCCTCGATATTTCTCAAATCTAGGCACCTCTATACCTTATGGAATCTGTGTTCTTAATATCTCCAAGGACAATGGACTACTTTTGACATAATATGTGGGTGGGCCATTTTGATTTTGGCTTATGGTGGAAATTTCCTTTTGAATGAATGAAACAATTTGGAAAAGTTGTGTTATGAGAGGGTCATCACTTGTGTTATTAGATGGAAGTGAAAGTGGTGATGGAGTGTATGTGTTTTTAGGACAAGTGAATGGAATGCTTATAGGTGGTAGGGTAGGAGATATAACTTGTGATGCCACAGAGGAACTAGGGATGCTAGCAGCAATACCCAGGGAAGGAATCACATTACTAACTTGTTGCATTATTGTTGTGACTTGAGGATTTTTGTAGGTAGGTATTGAGGCAACTGTTATGGGAGGAAGAATTTGGGTTCCTCTTTGACTTGGAGCATTGCTTGTTATGAAAGAACGACTAGTGGTTGAGGGAAGATGTTTTCTAAAGATCTCAATTCTATTTTCCACAAGGTCAAGGCCATATTCACTTTCAAGCATGCAGTGAATTTATTCTATGGTAGGAATGATAGTAGTTGAAATGTTTTATAGGCTCATTTTATGTTGTAAGTTTTCTAAATCCTCATGAATTTGAATGATCTTTTCTTGTGTCAACATTCATGGTGCTACTTGAAGGCATGAAATTGTTAAAGATGTTGTCCATGCCTAGTGTACTAGTGTCAATACTAGTAGTGGAAGATCTAGACAACCCAAGATCCACAAAAATTCTACAATCATGGGATGACATGAGTCTCAAACTTCGTCTCACTATAGTATTAGCAATAAGACACCAAACACTCATACAAAGGCTACTAAATGCGTGGTGAATGCAAATGCAATGTAAGCTAAGAACAATGAAATGCTTATAACTAAAATTTTGGAAACTGAAATAGAAAGGCAGAAACAACAAATAAAAATTTAGAAAATGAAGTTTTAAATACCAGAAAATGTAGTGCAAAATGTGCAAGGGGATTGATTCACGCAAGGTGGCGAATGCATCCTAGTGATGATTTTTTTGAGAATTTTTAGAGTTTTTGAATTCAATTTTATGCTTTTTATGTTTTGTGATAAATGTCTCAGATGCAAATGTAGAAGTTGATTAATTTTTAATGAAATTAAATGTCAAAATGCAAGCTAAATGATCTTTTCTCTAATGCAAAATTTGAAACCCTAGAATGCAAATTAACCAATGCAAAACCTAATGCAATGTTAATGCAAGCTAAATCGAGGATGTAAATGCACTCAAAATAAAAAAAAAGGTATTCTAAAAATGAAAGTTCACCAAAATGAATAGTTGAAAATTAGTGCCCTCTTTCACCTTTAGGGTTTATGACCTAAAAGGAGAGAGACAATCTTCACACTCTTCACTCGAGAACAAATCCTTGAGATTTCAATGCAAAGGAGATTGAAATCTTGCAAAGGGACTATCCTAAAGGTTGAATTATATCTAATGAGGGGTTCACCACCAAGTTTAGACTTAGAAAGGACAATGAAATACAATGTGAAATGTATTACCTTGAATGACCTAGAAATATGAACAAAATGCAATAGAAAGTTGTGAGACAAAAATTTCACACCTAGGAGACTGAAGAAGGCAAAATAGAGGTCTAGAATTTTGGAAAATCTACTGTTAATGCTAAATGAAACTCATTCGCCAAGTTGGATGAATCAGTCCTTCTTTTGGGGAAAATGTGCAGATATAGGTTTCAACCAAAAGGGTATCCAAATCTATGAAAATCTCTATCAGGCCTATACAGTGTGACTCATTTTCCACTTGTGACGAATCAATCCACTTTTTCTTTTTTTGGAAGTTTGGGACCTAATTATGTGCCTCTCGGTCTGCTCTACTCTTTTTGACTATTTTTCGGATATGGAATTGTAAATTACCACATGTAGGTCTTCTCCAAGCTTCTCCAAGACTTGATGACCACTTTGACAACTTTAGGGATTTCATAACTTTTCTCCAACTTTGCTCCTTGAAAAATCTGCAGCCTAGCCCTACAAATCACACATAAGAAGAGATTATTTTTTTGTGAGGTGAGTGGATAGGATTTTTCCTTGGTCAAGCCCCTTGTTGGTAATTGAACCTTGAAATGAAAGAAAAAATGAATGGAGAATGATGAATAAACAAATAACAATGTTGCAACTCACCAAACCCTAGCAATAAGTTGTTGCAAATATGCTTGAAATGGATGCAATGGATGTGGTTTTTGACTCTTGTTTGAGTAATATTGATCTTTCTTGAAACACTTTCTTGAATAATAAGCTCTACATCATAATTTTCAGCACAATAACAAACATGAAGAATGTAATATTTGTCATGATGATTGGCACTTGAATGCTTCTCTAAAATTATTGATGATCTTCCCTTGAATTCTCTTAAATTATCTTGAATGCTAGATGACTTGTAAACTTTCTAGGTGATCTCTTGAATGCTAGGTATGAAAATGAGAGAAAATCTTGTATTTATGCTCAATTATGTAAGAATTCTTGAAATTACAACACTACAGTCCTAAGTTAGATCTAGGAGAATAAAATCCCACTAGAAATTTGAATTAAATTTGAATTTGGGCCACATAGGGCTCATTCACCCAAGGTGGAAAATGAGTCCACCCAAGCTTAATTTTTAGGAATATTTTAAAAAGTGCTTAGAAAGGTCTAAAACCTACTTCAGGACAAAAATATTCAGGTGGGACCCATTTTCCCAAGGTGATGAATGAGTCCCAGATCCTTAAATTTGGGCCACATAAGCAATAAACACTTGAATTATGATTTGGTTACTAATTAGTGTCGAGATTGTCCTTGAAAAGATGTAATAAATGAGGCTTGTGGATGTAAAATAGGGCAAATTAAAGCATAATAATTCCTAATTATTAATGACAAGTCTAGAGAAATGTGAAAGTGTGTTAGAACACTTTACAAAAATCCAAATAAGGTAATATTAATTTTGATTTTGATTCAAATTATGTTTATTATGCTTAGTTAATTGATAAAACCCTAGAAAAGTGTGAAAGTGTGTTACAACACTTCACAACAATTTAGCAAGGAACCATTAAATTCCATTAGTTCACAAGGGCCCAAGACCTAATGTGAATTTTCTATCCACATTACAACAATAAATCAAGGCAACATTAAGCCAAAATCCACAAGGAAGACCCAAACAAGTGTGAAAATATTAGATACATTTTACTTCACTACAACATCAAACCAAGACCACTGAGGTCATGAATGTACAAGTTTCCATTAGGCCCCCCTTGATTAATGGACCTCCTACATACCCTATGGGACATTTTAAGAATCTTCTAATTCTTTATCCACCTTCACACAAACCACAAAATAAAAAAAAACTTGAACTTATTCTTTACCCACCTAAGAATAATACCATTGCTTATATATATAACACTAGGAACAATCCACAACCAAGATAAATAACTTCAACATCCCTCCCATTTCCTAACCCTATCTTATCAAGTTCTCCTCATTTGCCTCCACTAAGTGGAAATGAGTAGAATCTTGTTGAACAACTAAAGAATACTCCTACTAAGATATCATAATGGGACCTTATTCAAGCCTCCCTCACTACCATAATGTAGTGCCCCTCCATGATTCACCCTTTCATGATATTTATGTCTGACATTTGATAAATTTTATTTTGAGTTGTTTGAATTAATTTGGATTAATAAGGTTGCTGATTAATTTTTGAAATAAATAAATTATTAAATAAATCATGTTGATAAATTGATATTGATTTTGGTTAATTAATTTATTAAATTATATTATTAAGTTATAAAGTATTTTGAAAATTAAATATAAATATATTTATTATTAGTGTTGAGCTTGTAATAATAAATTAAAATGCGAGAAAATATTAAAAGGAAATTAAATATTAAAATAAAATATGAAATTGGATGAAGATAACTGACTACTAGTTTAAACAATGAGAAAGATAAAAAATAATTGTTTGGAGCACATGTGTGACTTCGAATTGGTTTTTGTTTGGAAACTTCTTGTTTTTATGAGATTTTTATCCGCTTTTTGTTTTAAAAAAACAAAAGATTTCATTGGTTAATAATTATTATCTTTTGGGGAGATTTTGGGGGTTTTATCGTAGATTTTTAGTTTTCGAATAGAAAACTAGGTCTAAAAGAAATTCTTTTGGAGAATAGTTGCATTTTATGAATTGTTTTGGAAAAATATTGAAATGGAGAAAAAGTGGATCATTATTGAATTTTTTTGAATAAGTGGATCTTTGTGAATGTGAAAGTTGATCTCGGCACCAATTTCCATCTTAGTAGCATTGGATTCCTGGTTGGATTCATCTCTATTATTGTTTCATTTATCCGTTCAGTGTAATAGGAACTTTTTTCCCTCTCTATTGTTGCAAACAAATGATTGTTCATCTTTTTGTATGTTGATTCTATGCTGAATTTTCACTCCATGATAAAGTTTGATATTCTTGTGTTGTTTTCCACTTGTATTGGCTTGGAAATCTCTAGGGTTATCTCACTATTCATTTGTCTCCACTCTTTCCTGACATTCTTTTGATTTGTGTTGTGCCTTGCCTAGGTCAATGCCTTGGTTGCCATGGTTAAGCCTACACCTTGTATTAGATTAGAGAATATTGAATCATTCTTAATACCTTCTACATGAAGAAAATACACCTTGTGCTGCATTCAAAATATCCACCCTACTCATAATATCGACTGACTCATTATTTGTTTGGAGATGTGAATGGTATCCCTCTTATGCTTTGTTTTTCTTTATCCTTGTGTCTCTTTGGGCTTCGAAGTTCATGCTATGTACCATCCTCTATGCCTCTTTTCTCTAATGTCGAATAAGTTCAACTTTGGTTGCTAGCTATTTCTTTTGTTCAACATTAAGTTTGGTGCAGATATAGGGGAGTCTTTTTGTTAAATTCAATGGCTTGTATTTGGTGAAAAATCTATTAGAATAGTTGTTGCATTTTTTATTTTTCAAAAGTCGATTCTCACTATATTATCTACAATCCAATATCCTTTATTATGTTTAATTTGTTGTATATGGTTTGTGTTAAGATTTGATGCCTGTTATGTTGGAAATTTATTGCATTTAATTTAGAAGTGGTGCACCTCATACTACTTGGAAATAGATTTAAAAATATAGGGAATGATATCCTGGGCTTAGACATAGCACACCTTCATGTAGTCTTGTGTCATTTTGTTTTGTATAAACCCAACATTATTGTCTTTGATTTAGCTTATGTACCTATCTTTGGCATTGATAAATATATATATATAGCAATCGATGTATAGTCTTTATGTTGGGTATTGGAATTTAGTCTTTATATTGAGGTTTAATGAAATTCGATGGAGAAAATTCCCTGATTGGTAATTGATTTTAGTTTTGTTGTTGGCGTAAATTCTTGGTATAAGCCACCACCTCATCTTTAAGGCATTTGAAGGCTTCCTTAAGTTTATAGTTTGATGGATTTAATTTTTCTAGATAGTCAATTCAAGATAAATGTATATATATATATATATATATACATGTTTAAATTTGTATTCAATTTTTAAACCAATTTTTAAAATGATATATATATATATATATGGTTCTAAAAGTAGTTTTATGTACATAGAATATATATATATATATATATATATATATATATATATATATATATATATATATGTTTAAGAATAATTGTGTATCTATTTATATGTTAGAAAAAGTAAGTTTTTTATCTACTAATGAATGATTACAGTTTTTTGTCTACTAATGAATGATTACATTAAATAATAAATTTTGGAAATATTTAATGAAAATAACATAATAAGGGTGACTCATTATAATCATCGAAATTGTTTAAAAAAATGGGTTTGATGATCTATTATAATGATGTTCCCTTTTATACTTTGTACTAAGTGATTTGTAAGTTCTTTATATGATAAGTTATTGGGAGTCATGATAGTGTGGTAAATTTTGGAAATTGTTATGATTGTGGTTGATTTTGGTTACTATTTTGTGGAGGGATATTTTTATGCCAAATGGTTATTGAGAGACTTCCAGAGGCCTGGGGGATTAGCTCGAGGGTTGGTTTTATGATTATTTCATTTTAATATGGTTGATGATGTCCATGAAATGGGTACATGAGGGTCTTTAGCCTTGCACTGCTTATTCACTATTATGGTTGGGATTTGTTTGCGAGATGGATCATGCCTCACTCTATGTGGGTGTTCATTTGGTTTTGTAGTTTGTGCAAGATGGATTTACCCTACTTGATGTGTTGGGTCTTCTAGTTGCTAATAGGGGGAGTGGCTCTCAAGTGGGGGCTGAGGCCCACAAGTGGCTGCTAGGACAACCCATTAAGAGTTGGATTAAACAAGTGATAACATGTAACTAATTAATATTGGGATGGGCTTTTTGCACATTAATAAGATAATTTTTGTTGCCCCACTCATAGCCTAGAGTGCTAGTATATGCTCAGGATGAGTTGGGAAGGCCGCTAGAGGTGTCGGGCCAAGGTGGCTACCAGGAGATCCTTGTTGGCATGACTAGACATCCTTGTCCCCATGAAAGGATGATGTAGTTTCATAGGGGTATCACTTGGGGGCTAGGGTCTAGGGTTAGTAGATGGGTTAGACTTTCAGGATAACCCATGATGATACCATGTGATGGCACTCTTCCCTACTACAGTCTAGCATTACCTAGTTTTGTGTTTTTTCCTTTTTTAGTGATCATGCCTCTGGAAGGAGTGTCTTTGTTATGTGATGTCATGTTATACTTTTTTATGTTGGAGCCATGTATAGTACTTTTGTGTTATCCTTCTATCTTATTGACTGCTTGATGTAGTGGGAACTTATTTTTATCTCCTAGCATGGGGGGTGGACCTTAGGGTTTGACATGGTTGGGTGGATTGTCCTTTTCCTCCTTTGGGTTTCCTAGCTATTATTCGTGAGCATGGATGATGTACCATATGTGGTAGACTCTAGATCTTGTACTAGTTCGAGAGACAGTTGCACATGATATGTATTGTATATGTATCTTATTTGTATCATGTAATGTAATGTTCATGTGATCCTCTCGTTGCATTAAGGGAAGCATTGGTGTAAACTTGTAACTATGTAATGGTGTACCCACATGTAAGGGAGTTTGTATATGTACTTGCAGTTCTATATATATGATCTTTGATGATTACTTATTTGATGCTATGATATGGAAAAAGTATGTGTTTAATTATCCTTTGAAATGGATTTAAAATGAACTTTTAATATTATTTAATTCATGTTGCATGTTTTGATCTTGATAAGTGGGAATGTTAGTAATGCAACGATAGAAACTTAGATGACATAGCTTATATTTTAAGTTATGTTTAGATACAGTTTACACTTCATGTTATTTCACTTAAAAAAATTTGTATCATTATTGTAGTTAGATGTGTTGTCCTCTGGGGTTCTTTGGTGGGGTGTTACACATAACATGATTCAAAGTTCCTTAAAAAAATTTCCTACCCCCTCTAATGTGCAACCAAATGAAATAGAAGCCTTAATTCAAGGAATAAATGTTGACATTATTTTCCACCAAAGTGAGATCCCTCCTTTGGACATGCAAAAATAAAATGAAGCTTTCATAATAATAGCTCACTATAAAATAGCATGGATAAAGAGAACCCTTTTTGACAATGGCTCAACCCTTAATTTGTGTAGTGTAACCCTTTTGGATAGTCTTGGTGTGGATAAATAAAAAATTCAACCTAATTATTTATCTATTAAGGGATTTGATAATGTGGGGAAACGACTACTTAGTGTGACCACTTTACCTATTACAACTATAGAAAGGCCACATTAGAAACACCGATCCATGTTATACATCATGATATTTCATATAATCTCATTTTAGGTAGACTATGGATCCATGCAATGACTAGAGTTCCTTCTACTCTTCATCATAAAATGAAGTATATTTATAGTAATCAAGTGTACACACTTGAAGCTAACCATGAACCAAATAGTTTTTAAACATTGAGAAAGGAAAGAAAAATCCTTTGAAAACATTAACACCAACTACACATGTAGAACCCATTCAAGAACAACAAAAATATAGATGTCCTAAACCCTTCTCAATGGTATCACTAGATGATTTAGGATCGTTGGATTTTGAATCAATGTTCATGGGAGAATACAAGATCATAAAGAAAGACTCTAGAAATAAAAAATAAAAAGTGGTAATGTCAACACACAATTTAGAATACCCTTCAAAAGCATCCACCTCAACTAATTTAGAAGATCAAGAAAATTATACAACAAAATTTGATGAAGCTAACTATAAACGACCACCAACTCCAAAAGAAATGAAAGAACTTTATGGAAAAGGCTATGAAATTATGAAACAACTTGGTTATAATGGAGAAGGATTTGGTGCTAGAGAACAAGGTATCCATGTCCCTATAGATCCTAACACACAAGAAAATACCCGTGGTCTTGGATATTGTACCTCAAAACAAAGAAACAAGCCTTCACTCAATATAAAAAATATTACAAAAGATTCCTATAAGCCAAATTTAACATTAGTGCATCCTGAAATGATAGACACTAGTGGTCTTGACTGTTACCCTTTGAAAGAAACAAAGAATCCTCACTTAAAGTCAATTTCATCAACAAAAAGATAATGATTCAAATTCATTAGATTTTACATCATCCTTTCAAAGAGAGAACAAATTCTCACAGTCTAAAGAGTCTTGTATAAGTATGACACCTAATACTAAGCAAGAGATCTTTTTCACAAAATAAAGGAACATCTTTTACTATTGATCAAGAGGGTATCTTGTTGAGACTACTCCAAAATCATTTGATATCTCTCCCTCCAATAAAATGAAATAAATTTTTCTACAAGACTTCATTTTGCGTATATCATAGAGTTCATGGTCATTCTACTAATGAATGTAAGGCTTTAAGTGACAAAATTCAACATCTTAGGGACTATGGTGCTCTTACTTGTGTTGAAGCACCCAACTCTAATTAAAATTTGTTTTCATCATATTCGGCTCACCCTTGTCCTACACTAAGTGGGGGCAAGGGGTTAGATGGCATTTTCCTCGTATGTGACTTGTAATTGTCTCTTTTGGCTAGTTGATCACCGCCATGTAAATATATAAGAGAAAGCTTGGGATGTGGACAACATGCCTTGAGTTGGTTGGCATGTGATGTAATAGGTTGTACATTTTTTTGGGGGGGGGAACCCCTTTCCATGACATAGCTCATTGGAAACATATGGCTTGGCATAGGGCTTTCTGAGTAAGCTCTCCTATCTTCTACTTTAAAGCAATTGCTCACAATAATGGTGTTGTTAATTTCTTTAAAGTGGGGGAATACATCAAAACTCATATTTCATTGTGTGATTTCTTTCTTCTTGTGATGTGTCCTTTTCTTGGTGGTGGCATTGGGCTTGATTTACTCCAAGAGCATGATATTTCTTTGACAGTTTGTCCTCTCTTGGAGACATTAGGCACAATTTTCCCTAATAAGAGACCTTACATGAACTAAGAAAAATCCCTCTGAGCATTCCTTATAATTTTTTTTCAATTACAACATTAGTTTTTCCATGAGTTACAAGCATACAATGTTTTGATTGCCTCATGGAGCTCAAATTTCATTGTTTGTTCATGAGATCCAAGCATACAATTTTTTTCTTTTCTAATGAAGCTTGAAGATCATTATTTTGAACCTTATGAAAGTTATCAACAGGTGTAGCTTTGGTATGGTTAACATATGACGAGAATCCTAAACGTGGGAATGACTTTCCCATTATACGGTGAGAAGCTGATATTGAGGCATGAATTTCTCACTAAGGCACCCTTTTGGATACTCACCCAATGGACAACCTAAAGTT
The DNA here is from genome assembly GCA_007115665.2 of Sequoiadendron giganteum. Taxonomy (NCBI): domain Eukaryota; kingdom Viridiplantae; phylum Streptophyta; class Pinopsida; order Cupressales; family Cupressaceae; genus Sequoiadendron; species Sequoiadendron giganteum. The sequence continues at coordinate 118,545,734 of CM021103.1, read as the reverse complement.
TCATTTCCTTGGAGTGAGCATGCATTTTTGGACAAACAACTTAGATTTGATCCACATTGTGTTGGACAAATGTTCGAAGCTTGATCCACCTCATTTTTATTTGTGCTTGTTTTTGTTTTTTATTCTTTTAGTTATTGACATGTTACATGTTTGCATATCTTGACGTTGCATATTATACACCTTTGGGTGTGTCCCTTTTGTGCTTATTTCGGCTTGACATAGGATCTTGGATCCTGGGGGCTTGACCAACTCCTCAATCTCTATTATCCTAGACCATCCACATTGGTACAATTGGACCCCTCTTGAATGTCTAATTTAGTGTGAGTTTGAAGCAAGTTCATCCTCTCACTAAAGTGGGGGCTAAATGTAGTGTTGAAAAATGTCATCGTGTACATTTTCACACTTAATTTGGGAACAAGTAATGATAAATTGGAGTTAGTATCACCTTGATCTAGTGTTGTGATGAGTCCTACACATCCACATTAGGTTTTGGTCCTGTTTAAGATATAAACCTAACTCTGCCCTAATTTAATGTTGTAAAGTGTATTTATTCACACCTTCACATTAAATTTAGGAGACTTGTAAACTAAATAGATCTAATCTAGTGCTGTAATGTGTTGTACATATTAACATGGGATTTTGGGCCCTTCTAAGCTAAATAAACCTAATTTTTCCTTAATTTAATGTTGTAAAGTATATTTATCTACACTTTCGGATTGGATTTTGGGCCCCTTACATTTATGGCCTTAATATAGGCCCCTAAGACCCTATATTGTTCATCCCAAGGCATATTTTAACCAAAAACCCAACATAGACATCAAATAAACTTAATTTCTCTTCACCCCAATACTTTCTCTCTCCAAATAGGCCCCGTGGGATCCATACACCACTTTGGACATATTATTACCATCCAGGTAGGACCCATATGCCATAGATGGCATATGAGTCCCTTTTGGCCTATTTTTAAGGTTTTGAGCGAGCAAAAATGGTTTTAGGTTCAAATTTCATGAATGTTAGCCTATGGGATCCAATCAATGAGATATTAGATAGATTGCCTATATAAATGAGGTCTCAAATATTTATCTCAATAGGCATTCATGGTATCAATTCAAGCACTCAAGAGTTAGGCATTCCAATACTTTACAAGATCATCAAGAGAGAATTCAAGATCATTTCTAAGACATTCAAGGGCATAAGTATTCATCAATTTTTGCAGCAATTCAAGATCCATCATCATGTCAAGATTGTCAAGCATCAAGCATGTTATTGAGCTATTGTTGTGATGTTGCATTCAAGATCCAAGGTCAAGCATTGTTTTGCACCTATTGTCAAGATCAAGATCTACATCGTTCATGGCCATTTCATGTTGAGTTATAGATTTAGAAGACATCATTTACAAGGCATCATTCAAGGTATCATTGTTCATGTTTCATGTTTCATGTCCTTATTTCATCATTTGGTTTAATTACCTAAATGGGGTTTGACTAAGGCAAACCCCTATTCACTAACAAATCAAAATGGTTTTTTTTTCCTACATGTGTGATTGCAGATCTATGTGTCTTGGACTATGAAGGATCATTGAAGATTAGGTTACAAGATTGGATAAATTTGTTGGAATTGTCTCCTCATTTGCAAAGTTGTAATCTCCACTAAAAGGTCATCTATAGATCCGAAATCGAGGTTGCTGATCCAAAAACTAAGTGGAATAGAAAGAGAAGACTTTGAAGACTAGATTTAGACTTCAAAGTTATAGAAAAATCTAATTGGACTCGTATGCTATTCCTACCATATGAGTCCCAATTTAGGTCATTTTTTAGATTTTTGTAGTTTCAAAAACAATTTTTCTAGAAACTAGTTCTTGCATAGAAACCCAAATCTGGGATTGATATGCCCAGATTAGCGTATGAGTCTTAGTACAATTTTATTTTAGGTTAATAAACATTTAAAATCTCCAATCAAGCTCTCTCAGGTTTCCAAGTTCTCCTCTATACTTTTCTAGTTTTTTGTTCTCATTTATTTGCATTCACAGTTCATTTAGTGAAGTTTCTTGCATTATTGAGTTCAATCATTATATATTGCATTTGATACATTTTTCCAACCTCTAGCTTGGTGGTGAACCCCTAATTACTTTAAAATCAGCCCCTAGGACAATCCTATTGCAATATCTCTTTCTCCTTTGCATTGAGATCTCTAGGTTTTGTCCTTCAATGAGAGAGTGTGAAGATTGTTATTCTATCTCCCAAGCATATAACCCAAACTAAATTATATCTTTCAGGTTGTAAGAAATTCATAGGTAATGTGGGGTGAGTAATGAAACCCAAAAGGGATTGAATGGAAGGAATACCTTGTGTGAAAGAGATATGGGACTCATGTGGTATGTCATAAGTTTAAAAATACATCTAACAAGTGTGTTACTAGTACGACACTAAGTTTTGATGCTCATTCAGTTTCATAACACTTAGATAAGCCTAGTATAAAGGAAAATTAGGGGATCTAGTCATATCAAACCAAATAAATTGTACAAACACAAAGTAGAACCTCACAACTTAGACATAAAAGAAAGCTTGTGATCCAAATTTAGGTGAAATTTTATCTCAAAGAAAACGGAAACCTAAGTGTTATGAGAATAAATTTCTATGTAGGAATGTACTATGGCCCATGAGAATGATTTGATAAAAATATTTAGTAGTGATCTCTTTTATTCTGCATTCTTCATATTTAATGTTATCAAGACAATATTCATAGCCACCTTAGAGAAGATTGACAAATTTACAAGCTTAGTGTTACTTAAGCCAACACCTTATTAATGAAAAAAATTATAGTTCTAATACAATAGTTGAAGATATATGATCAATATCTTAGATTTCCTATATGACTAAGGAGTAAAATTAAAATTGTTGTCCTTTACAAATGATGTGTATTCTAGTGATTTCCCTTTGTTTTTATATATTTATTTAACATGTTTTTCTCTATATTTATAGGAATTCCACAAATAAATATATTAATAGAATAAAGCATAGTAAGAATTCTCAAAAATATCATAATAAAGAGTTGTTTGAATGAAGTTCTCTGGTTTCTCCCGCCTTGTCAAAATTTTGAAAGCATCTGGTCGTGGTTCCTTTTGCCCTATCACGTCACCCTTGATTTCTCTACCTTGGTGCTAGCTGATTGTATACCTTAATGTTGATGTTGCTCCTATTCTTTTGGTGGACTCTTGGACGGGTGTGGTGGGGGTTACCTTGAAACCCATTGTGGGATTTGGTGTGGGTTCTTCTATAGATACAGATGGTTTTGTCCCACTCTCATTTTTGGATTTTTTGTGGCCCAAGACTTGGGAAGGTTCTATGCATACTCTAAGGTGTGTAGATGCTACCCCTATAATTTAACTTGGTAAGGAAGTTTCTAAAAATATTTATTTTTATTCCAAGACTACTCTTATTTGTAGATTTTTCCATTTGTGGTCTTCCCATCTGGTGCAGGAGCACCAAGTTGCTTTCAAGCCTCCATGAGGCCATTTGTAAATAGTTGATATATTTTATTTATTGGGTCTTATAATAAGGTTTATCAAACCATTTTATATGTTTTTGAGTCTTAGGAAGTCATATTTGAAGTCACTTGTCAAATAATGTTTAAGTTGTTCCATATTGTAAAAATTGTAAAAGTTGCTCAAGAAAGTTGTCAAACAACTTGTCAAAAGTGTCACTAAGGTATTTTTTCAACAAGATAATTAAAATGTGGTTTAAAATAGTTATTTTTTGTTTTAAATTTATAATTACAACCTCCAAAACTCGAATTGGGGGGTTTGAGACATTATTTTTGAAGTTTGATGAATGGCAACCTCAAGTTTGGTGTGCATTTTCTGATTTTTACATTGTTTTCAGGCTGAAGTTGTGATTTTTACAGCCTGGTATGGACTCAAATAATGGAGTATCATATATGGATGGAAATATATCTATTTATAGTTTCCAATTCTTTTTGTCTCATTAAATTTTATTGAGTTTTGTGGAAGATATGACTATTTTGGTGAGACTGCCTATTCTAACAATATTTTGCAGAATTTACAATCTAAAAAATATGATGGTACGGATTTTAAATTATATATTTTGGATCTAAAACCAATTGTATTTTGTTGATATTTGAATCTAATTTCATTTTCTTCAAGTCTCATCAAAATTCATTAATATTTGAATAAGTTATGACCATGTTTGTGAGGGCAGGTTTGAACACTGCCTAGGGTTTGTAGTTTTGGGAAAAATGTAATAAATTTATTTTCCACCATTGGATCTTCATAGAAATTGGAAAGGAATTTTTTAATTATATTATCTTCAATCTCACCGAAGTGATTGGCTTTATGAATTTTTTTTTTGGAAGTTATAAATGGTAGTTCAGTGCATTGAATTGTGGGTTGCCATGAGAGTGTTTTCAATGTGATTTAGAATGCATTTAATCATTGTTTGAGATGAATAATTTTATGAAAGTTTTCAAGTGAATGGAATGTTGAGTTTTCAATCCATTTCTCTGAATAACCACCTTAATTTTCACCTTTGGATCACTAGTCATTTGTCTCCATTGGTCGAAGGCTCAATGGATATTTACCCTTCCACTAGGGCTTTTTATGTTGTGGGTTTTTGATCTCCTGAGGATAGATAGGATATTTTAGACTTTGGCTTGTGGGAATGAGATTCTCATCCCCTTTCCATGATGCCTTGGGCTAATTCTTTTAACCCTCTAAAGGAACCTTAGATTTTGTGCCTATTTGGGTTAGATTACCCTATCTCTAGTGTCCCTCTGCTTATGAGGGCCTACATATTGCTCTTGTTAGGTTCATGAAAATGGATAATGCTTCCAATAATTTTAATCACACCTCCTTTGCCCATATTTTGGTGGAGGTAGATTTTTCGAAGGCTTTACTTGGTGTGGTAGTATTGTAGGTTAATGGCTAGTCTTGGTCTCGGTGGATTATGAAGGTATTCCTTTCAACTGTAGACACTGTTTTGTTATTGGTCACTTGGCTCATGATTGCTCTCAAGGCCCCTACCCTTTTTCCTCCTCTACCTGGTGGAAGAATTCTCTCCATGAAAATATAACAGTGTTCCTCGCTGTAGAATATGCTTTTTTAGATGAAGGTTCAAGGCCTCCTTCTCCTTCTATGTAGATAAATAATACTGTTGTGGTGGGTGTTGCTCCTCCTATCGATTTTGATGCACTCTCTGGACATTTCTACTCATAATGTTGTGTGTGACGCCTCCTTTGAGGCCCCTACTACCCCCTTTCTAGAAAAAGTTATCATAAATATGATTTTTGTTGTTTCAAGTTTAGATTTGGATGCTTCACCTAAAGTATATGTAGTTCATCTTTTAAGTTACTCTAATGGGGAGTCCCCCCATTCGGATCAAAATATTTCAATTTCAGTTTCAATTTCTTCTTGGACAATGGTGTAAAGTAAGAAAAAGCGTTATTTTAAGAAGGTCATGGTTTCGTTTAATATGCCCTCGGAGGCTATGTTGTTGGGTTCTAGCTCTGGTGCTTGAACAGGTTCTCTTTAGGTGTTGACTCTGCTCTATCTTTTTCTTCTAGCTCCATCCTTGCTACGATTCTTTTTTGTTGTGGTTGTTGTCTTGTTGTTTCTAACTAGTTTGTTGTGTTTGGTTACTCTATTTTGCTGAGTTGTTTTGCTTTGTTTTACTAGCACTGTAGCCTATTCTTCCTTGCTATTTTGTTGGCAATGAGAATCGTTTCTTGTTGTTGTTTAACTTGTATTGGTTCTTTGTCTTGCTTTACTTATTGCTAAATCTTTTGTTGTAAAAGGGATTAGGGCCCTTTCAAAATCTTTTCTTACTTAATAAAAAACAATTCAAAAAAATACATGACAAGATGACCTATAATGACTAGTGAAGTGGAGTTAAAATTTTGTAGTTCAATATTAAATATTTAATTTTAGCATTAATTGTGAGCCTCTTAGGATTTATGTTAGTTTCATAAAAATGAATAAATGCATAAATGTGAATGTCTATAGTCTAATAAATAATATATAAATGATGAATATTTCAGAAATATACTTTTAAAAAATGTAAATAAATAAAAATTGAGAAAAGAAAAGAAAAACCCTTTTTTTAATCAAAATTAATGCAAATATATACTACTTATCCATAAAGAATCTACTAAAAACATTCCATCCAAATAAACCCACTATTTAAAAAAAATAATACACATACAAATTTCAACATTACAATATTACTATCAAAATTTAAAAAATAAATCTTTAACTATTATACATTAGATTGAATGTTACTTTTTGTATTTCGGTTTAATATTCTTGTGGGAAAGAGGCTTTCCTGGTAATATTTGATTGCATTCTTAAATAAAACTATGTTGTAGAAGCATAAAAAGACAAATTCTACCGCATCTTCACCTAACAAGCATTCGTAATAAAAAATTAGGTTTACGTAGAAAAGGAATTCTCCTGAACATGAATATTTATGGCGCTCAATATAAATTAAATGACAAGTGTTAATCAGGAAACAGTAATTGCTCTCCAGCCAACCTGAAAGAAATTGAGCAGTCTAACAATCAACAGCCATGACTGCAACAGATTAGTTTGAAGGAAAGGTGAGGTAAATAACCAAAGATGTATTAATGGCTAAAATTAATCATGCAAACATTATGTTCTATTGACGCAAGAGGCAATCGGTGGATGTTTCTCATGAGATTGCAATTTACTTATTAAAAGCCCCGTTATTTTTTCAAGTGGCAAGGGATGATGCTTCATGGGGTCAGTTCACTCGGGTTTGACAATTGTTCGATGTAATAAGTCATGGATTCAAACATTTGATTTTACTGCAGTGTTGATGAGTGTCTCTTGGGTTATTGCGTTAAACTCTTGATTCTTTTTTGATGACAAAAAAAGAATACTGATGTTAAATGTTCTTTCGAACAGAATCTTACTTTCTCTGATCTTTTGATGGTGACAAACTTACGGTTGGGCTCTTTAAAAGGTTTAGTCACTTCTGGTTTTCATGCTAAACTTTTTTCTGAAGTTAATAGATCTGACAAGTGGTCTTCTCTCCCTTTGGGTGTCTTTAAAATAAATAATGATGGTTCCTCTAGTTGCAATCTTGGTGTTGTTGGCATTGGTGATCTTGGACGTAACAGTGATGGGTCGGTTTAGTTCTTTTTCTCTATGGCTATTGGGTTTGGTACTAATAATCAGATGTAGGCTCGAGCTCTTCATGTTGCTCATGAGAGAGCTTGTGCTTTGGGCTGGAGTAATGCTATTTGTGACATGGATTCTATGATTTTAGTCTCTCTTTTGAATAAGGGAACTTTGACAATTCTACTTGACAATTGGCATCTTTAGTGGCTCAGATTCAAAAAATTTCTATCCACTTTCATTCCATTTCATTATTTACATTCTTTGGGAATGGAATACTATTGTTGATTGTCTAGCTAAATGGTCCTCTACTGCTGATCGAGGATGGAATGTTTCTATTTGAGACTTGTTATCTCCTGAATAAGTTACTGATTTTCTCCATCTTCTTCATGTTGACAACCTACGATCATGGTTTACTCTCAAGTATTACTGGTTCTCTTCGTTTCTGGTGTTGGTGGATTGGCGGAAAACCTCTTTGGTTGTTCCTTATTTTATTTTTCATGGTTGCTATTGCTATTTGGATGTCTTTACGTAATCTTTTCAGACATCTTTAATTAATATATCTTTAACTTTTTTTCCCAAAAAAATGAATTGATGTGATGAATATGTGATAGAATTTATTTTTTTATTGAACTTTGTCCTAAATATTTGTTCAACTCAATTATTTATGCCTTAGTGATTGATTGCATCCTTAGTAAAATTATAGGTAAAAAATATGTAAAAAACCCATTTCACTAGCATGCATACATAATCTTATTAGTTGTACTCAAGAAAGACATTTTCAAATGAAATATATGTGAATCATAGAGGAATAAGATAGGTAGTATAAGCTACACAATTAAAAAGAAATAGTTAAGATGGTTTTGATTTATAGTTTGTGTTTGGTTTATTTCAAGTTATTAAACAAATTTTACTCATTCAACAAGTCTTTTATTAGATAAAAATTTTTAAGTAGAGATTTTGTTTTCAAGGAATTAAACATTTGTATTTTATGGAAGTATAAATAATATTTTGATTATTCATAAATAAGGTGTAGCACACTTGATAGACAATAACCTTATAGAATTATTGGATGATGGTTTTTTGCAATCATTCAAATAGTCTCTATGTTAATATTAATACCACTATCTTGAGTTTTGGAATTCCTTGAGTTCATAGATAAAATATTTCTTCTAGTGTTTATTTTGTATAAATATTTTATACATAATTATAATGTTGTGTGACATATTCTTATTGAATTGTATGTATTTATTCAATTTCTTTGACACCGTCAATGTACTCTTTCCCTCATCTAAACTATATATTTCTATCCTAAATATATATTTTTATTCCTTCTTTGAATCTATCAACTTACTATGTTGTAGACTTTATCAAACAATTGGTGTCCTTAAATATTGGTCTTCAACTATACTATATAAGTTTTGACTATTCCTTAGGGACTCCTACATTTTTTCCTCCTAATCCTTAATTTAAAGGATAGTTCTTTGTCATTAGATTCTAATTTCTCTCATTTTCCTACTTCTTAGCATTGGGTGCCTTCAATGGAATTGTGTCTTAACGACCCCATCCTCTTGGACATTGTCCTTTTTCACTACATCCTCTCCTAATTTTGGTTATTCCTCTTTCATTGGTCCTTATATCAATGGGTTGAATGGTTCTACTAATTTGTGATGTGAAAATAGTTTTTATATCTACCTTATTCCTTATAATTTAAATGAAAACCGTAATTATATTTCATCTCCCTTTTCTTTCTTTCTCTAATATTATATCCATTTCTCTAACTATTTATTCTATTATTTTTTTTACATTCATCTTTTATCTTTATAGATCCATAAACATCACAACTTATATATTTTTAGGATCAACTCCCTTCCTTCATGTAATTCCATTGGTTTCTCTCATCTCTATGGGAATTAGTTATGTATTGCTTCTCTTTATGTCTTTTTCTTTTGCCCAAACCTTATATATCAAAACTCAAGTGGTTTGACTAAATAACATGTTAAGAAGTGTCTGAATTCTTCATTTAATATGATTACATAAATTGATGTAATTAGAGGATGGGAATGTAGATAGAAATATGCACACCCACTTCAATAATTACATAATAATTAGAATGGATGGGAACTATATTTTGATATCCATATATCCACTTAAATATCCATCTCTTTGCATCTTCTCCTTTTGCATACCATTCATCTACTTTTTTCATATGATTTATGATTTTATTTTGCATTAGTCTCTTCCTTGTATAGTCTCACTCATGCCTCTTCATAGTATCCTTTCATTATAACCGTCACACTCATCTTCCCACATTTTTATTTTACAATTATATTATCATCCCATATGAGATAAATCGTTATAATTTTTATTAAGGATAATTGAAGCAGGTGTAATTCATTCCAAGATCTAGGATGCACCCTAATCATGTGTGTTGTATTACAAATCCACCTATATTATACTTTTAACTATTAATTAGTTGTGTGATATTGTATATACATTAGAGATGGTTGATAATGTAATATTTAATCATAATTATTTAAAATAAAGCGCATGAATATAAAAACCCTAAGCTTGAGTCTTGATGTAAAAAATGCTTCTTGAACTGGCAAACCACCTTTCTTAATAGTGAAAGTAAGTTTATAATTAACAAGTGTACATTAAAATCACTAATATTTGAAATTGTAGGCATGGTTTTCCTCTTATCCTTAGTAGCTTCCCTTAATGCTCACCATTTTATATTTATCTAAATTTCCAATTTTATTTCTACTACCAATTACATTGTGAAGGTCACATTACTTATTATAGTTTTCATTTTTTCTTCTAAAACTTACCTTATTAGTCTTAACTATGACTTATCTTGTTTTTGAGGATAATGAAGCACTATGGGTATGTGCATATACTTCTTCAACCTTCATGCAATTTTCTTTATCATGAATTTTTTATCATTTTTTTAAGATTTAATAATTATCTATTTATTTAGTTTAATTTGATATTGAGTGGCATTTTATTATAATACATAACATTAACTATAAACAAACCATTTCCATTGTTTTAGAGAATTAGATCATTAACTCCAAAATTGTTGGAGATTAACACCGACTATTGGGTTCCCCACCAAACCGATGTCATCTTCCAAGCTCTCGCTGTAGTGCGATTACCATGAACCCGCGGCCTATCAACTCCCACCCCGCGGTGGCACGGTATCTTATGGCTTTCTTCTCTCCATGCCTCACCATCACCCCATGGTCTTTATCACTTTTTCCTTGCGGTTGCATGGTAACTATCACCCGGCTTCACCGCCTTACTACCGATTTTCTCTCTCCTCCCCGTAGTGGTGCGGTTTCTCTTCCTTCAGCCTACTCCCCTCTTCTTTCACCGCGATACCTTGGTCATGTCATGTGCCCCTCGCGGTTGGGCCATTTGCTTGCAACTTCACCATGTTACCGCATGGTGTTCTCTCTCCTGGCACGGTAGAGCGGTAAAGCTCATCTTTGTTGACAGTCCAAGTGGAGTTCGTGCTGGCACATAATTAATTCTAAAGGACTGATATTCAATGTTTTTGGGCAATGTCATTTTGGCCTTTCTTAAAGGCTTTTAGTATTATAATTAATAGATATTAATCTTGTTGTCTTGTCTTTTTTTTATGTGTGATGTGATGTAAAATGATAGAGTGGGATATATATTGGGTAGTAGAAAAAATGAAAATGACAGATAAGGAAAAGGTGCGATGGCTCTCAAGTGCAGCAGGATTATATTCAGAAGCTTGAAGTTTGTAAGAGGTTGAGTGAGAATTTTATTAGAAGAAGGAAAAGGAAGAAGTTCAGAGCTGAAGCTCTGTATGTCAAAAGGAATATGTTTTTAAGAATTAATATAAAATATAAATGTTCTGGGTTCTATGTGTATGTCTCAATATCTTAAATTTTAGTGTTTAAAATTTAAAATGAAGTTGTGATTGTTCCTTTTTCTGCCTCCTATTTTGGCAACAAGTGGTATTAGAGCCTTGTCGGTTAGGTTGACTGGGAGTAGAGATCTGTGGTAAATTTGAATGAAACAGTGACTGTCTAAGATTGAGAAAATCCTTAGAATGTCTAGGACTTGTGTGTGTACAAAAATATGAGAAGTTTATCTGGGTATTAGAGATTTTGTGAAGAAGGTTAAGAAGGTAATGGGTTTTAAATGAAAATGCAGCCACAAGTGCTTTTTCTGTAAGGAAAAATTGTTTGGTTTAGAAATAGTTGCTGAGTATGTAAAAATCCATTCCTAGAGAGGAAGATATCAAAAAGTTTGAATGTTTGAAAAATTGAAGCTAGTTTAGCTGAGAAGGAGATTTAGAGTGTTTAAAGCTTGGGAAGTGTTTTTCTAACCAATTGCTAAAAGAAGTAAATAGGAGGCTGTATACATCAAAAAAAGAAGAAGAATGCTTGGAGAAAATTGCTGACAAAAGCCAGAAGTGCTGCATTTTAAAACAAAGAGAAGAGATTACCGTCATAAGAGAAGTCTGGCAAAAACCCACAAGAAGAAAAAGGAGCTATGAAAATAGTTGCTATCAATTGCTAACAAGAAGAGGCTATGCTAAAAATTGTGCAGAATACCAGTTGTCTGAACAAACAAAGCGTTTCCAGAATAACCAAAAAGTTGCAGACCCAGCTGCTGAATTTCAGTCACAAGATCAAAAGAGGTAAGTTGAAATTTCCTTTACAAATGGGGAAAGTAGGGAAAAGAGTTAAGAAAGAAAATGAAAATCTTTCATCTGCAAAAGATGTTCTAAAGGAAGAGTTAATTTCTCTTAGAGATGAACTGGGTATTGTTAAAAGAAATAATGTGTGTTATTTTGAAAAAATAAAAGAGATGAAGAAAGAAAACTATTTACTGTTAGAAGAAAATGATGATTTTGAGAAAGAATTAAGAAAGGTTAAAGCTAGAAATGAAGAGCTAGAAGAGAGGTTGAAATCCCTTCAAAATATTAAGCAAAAGAATGAAGAATTTGAACTGAGAGCAAAACAGTTTGAAGAAATGGAGAAAAAGAATAAAGATTTGGGAAAACTCTTGAAAAGGGTAGAAGAGGAAAATAGTTTACAGTTGAAGGAAATCACAAAATTGAAAGAAGAAAATGATAAATTTAGAGCTTGTAAAGATTGTGTGAAAATAAAACCCTCTGTTTGTAATGTCTCATGTGACACAGCAGATTTGTGTTATTCATTTGAAAAATCTATTTCCTTTGAAACTGCTGGTGATAAAAGGTGTAAAGATGAACATGATAAAGAATTTGCAAATATGGCTAGTTGTGTAAATAAGTCAAAATCTGCAAAAGAAGTTGTTTGTTGTGAAGAGAATACAGGGTTGAAAATAATGAAAAGAATGGGATATACTGGACAAGGTCTAGAAAAAAATGAACAAGGAATATTAGAGCCAATTGAAGCTACAATGAGGCCGAAGAATGAAGGTCTCGTATATCATTCAAGAAAAGGAATTGCTGCTACAAGTGCAGGTAAATTTGTTCATGAAATGAAGAGTGTTGAGTGTACACATTGTCATAGAAAAGGTCACACCAAGGAGAAGTGTTGGGATCTACATCCCACGGTTTGTGGTTCAAAAAATCACTGTGAGAGAATGTACAGAAATAAAGTGTCAAAAAATGAATATGGTTCAGAAGTCATAAAGATGGATTGCGGATGGATTAGTGACTCAGGTTGGCACAAGCTAACTAGTATATTTAAGAAATTGTACAAGTGTACTTATGTGAAGGTAAATAAAAATTCTGAGAGGTATGAAAGTTCACATGAAATGAAAACTATTTGGAGAGAAAAGAAGTTGCAGACTAATGGGTCACTTGCAAATAGTGAAGATGAAAATCTCAGTTTAATGTTTTGAAGAACTGAAGACAAGAAACTGTAGTTGCAGCTGAAAGGGTAAAATGGTTGGTATCATTTTTGTGTGATAAAATTTTGATTGTTTTGAAAATGAGAAAATATTGCTGAAATCACAAAACATGTTATGCAAGATGAAGTCTCAAGTACTTCTAAGTTTGAGTGTAGATGGGTCATGAGAATGGTGAAATAAAATTCAAAAAAGTAGCTAAAGCTACCACATTAAAATTTCAAGTTTGAGACAGCAACAACTATTAATGAAACAATTAAAGAAATGCACTTGGCTGCTTTGAAAAGCAGGTATGAAAAGGGTCAAGAAAAGAAAGTTGTAATAAATTTAGGTTGTGCATTGGAGAGAAGACATAATATGGATGGATATAATTACAGAGGTCGCAACCACAACTATTGGAGGATAAGATTAAAAGATGACGTGGAAGTGAAGAGAATACCATCAGTAGAGATGGCTGATATGATCCAATTCAAAGAGAGAGTTGAACAGGCTGCCTAAGAAAAGAAGCACTATAGACTTGTAAACAAAGATCAGTATTTTTGAGTAAAGTGTAAATTCATGGACAAAAGAATAAGAGCCGCAGCTCCCAAGTTACAACAGAAGTGCAAGAAGAAAGAAAGATATGATGGAAGATGACAAGATTTAGAAATCTAGAAGAACAATTTTGAAAAGTTACAGCAGTCAAATATGTGTCTTGGCATGAATGGCAGTAGCCACAATGAAAAGAGTCTTAGTCGAAAGAAGAGATTGAAGTTTTAAAAAAAATTGCTGATTTGAATCAAGTAAGAATTCAATTACAACTAATATAGGAAAGTGAAACAGTTTTTGGAGAAAGAAATAACACAATGAAATGCAGCAGCATTTTGTAGGCAAAAATCAAGACAAAGATGGAACAAATCATAAGATTCCCTAGCACCAACAAGGTGCCACCATGGGTAGAATTAAATCAATGATACATAAAGGATTGAAAACATCCTTGTGAGTTTCTGGTAATCTAAAACCACCCTTATTAGAGAATGAAATGGAAGAACTCCCAAGCACCTACAGTGTGTTTCCATGGGAAGAGTTGAATGAAATCAAATGACAAAGAAATGATGGAACTGTAGAAGCAGTGGCAGTCACATTTGAAGGATGAGATGAGGGAAAAGAATGATAATAAGAATGAGAAAATTGGTGAGAAGACAAACAACTAGTTCATGGTAAACTAAAACCACCTATTTGATAGTAGATAACAGTAGATCAAAAAACTTGCAGGTAGATTGAAAAAGATGAAAAATAATGAAGAGGCTGCAAACCTCGGAGAAAAACAAAGTTATTAATGGTTGTAGAAATTTTTTTGAAACAATGATTTCTTGATTAAATTTGCAGAAGCCAAGGAAAGAGCAAATTCGGTGAGGGAAGTGCCAGTCAATGGGAGTTTGATGAAACTTGAGGATGTCACAGTTGCAGAGGAAGGCCGATGCCACAAAATAGATTTCCAGAGAATTGCATGGAATGGAGCTTACAAAAAGAGAGAAAATGATTTGCAAATATTTCAATCCAAATTGAAATAGAAGATTGATAATTTCAGTCAAGAGGGCAACTCAAAAGGAGTCAAAAAATATTAATGATGAGAAAAAAAAGTGTTCAAATCGCTGAAAGTGAAGAAGAAAGATTGAAATAAAATGAGGAGATTTGGAGAAGTTGAAGAATGCTGCAGCATTCGAGATTGAGTTTGGCTTGAGCTACATCGTGTTGCAACAATCGCGTTTAAGGGGGAGTGTTGGAGATTAACCCCGACTGTTGGGTTCCCTGCCAAACCGCTGTCGTCTTCCAAGCTCTCGCTATAGTGCGATTACTGCGGACCTACGACCTATCAACTCCCACCCCGCAGTGGCATGGTATCTTCTAGCTTTCTTCTCTCCGTGCTTCACCGTCACCCCACAGTCTTTATCACTTTTTCCTTGCGGTTGTGCGGTAACTATGACCTGGCTTCACCGCCTGACCGCCGGTTTTCTCGCTCCTCCCCGTGGTGGTGCGGTTTCTCTTCCTTCAGCCTACTCCTCTCTTCTTTCACCATGATACCTCAGTCATGTCGTGTGCCCCTTGTGGTTGGGCCGTTTGCTTGTAGCTTCACCACGTTACCGCATGGTGTTCTCTCTCCTGGCACGGTAGAGCAGTAAAGCTCATCTTTGTTGACAGTCCAAGTGGAGTTCGTGCTGGCACATAATTAATTCTAAAGGACTGATATTCAATGTTTTTGGGCAATGTCATTTTGGCCTTTCTTAAAGGCTTTTAGTATTATAACTAATAGATATTAATCTTGTTGTCTTGTCTTTTTTTTATGTGTGATGTGATGTAAAATGATAGAGTGGGATATATATTGGGTAGTAGAAAAAACAAAAATGACAGATAAGGAAAAGGTGTGATGGCTCTCAAGTGCAGCAGGATTATATTCAGAAGCTTGAAGTTTGTAAGAGGTTGAGTGAGAATTTTCTTAGAAGAAGGAAAAGGAAGAAGTTCAGAGCTGAAGCTCTGTATATCAAAAGGAATATGTTTTTAAGAATTAATATAAAATATAAATGTTCTAGTTTCTATGTGTATGTCTCAATTTCTTAAATTTTAGTGTTTAAAATTTAAAATGAAGTTGTGATTGTTCCTTTTTCTGCCTCCTGTTTTGGCAACAAGTGGTATTAGAGCCTTGTCGGTTAGGTTGACTGGGAGTAGAGATCTGTGGTAAATTTGAATGAAACAGTGACTGTCTAAGATTGAGAAAATCCTTAGAATGTTTAGGACTTGTAATTAATAGATATTAATCTTGTTGTCTTGTCCTTTTTTTATGTGTGATGTGATGTAAAATGATAGAGTGGGATATATATTGGGTAGTAGAAAAAACGAAAATGACAGATAAGGAAAAGGTGTGATGGATCTCAAGTGCAGCAGGATTATTTTTAGAAGCTTGAATTTTGTAAGAGGTTGAGTGAGAATTTTCTCAGAAGAAGAAAAAGGAATAAGTTCAGAGCTAAAGCTCTGTATGTCAAAAGGAATATGTTTTGAAGAATTAATATAAAATATAAATGTTCTAGGTTCTATGTGTATGTCTCAATTTCTTAAATTTTAGTGTTTAAAATGAAGTTGTGATTGTTCCTTTTTTTGCCTCCTGTTTTGGCAACAAAAATGTAGTCCAATTTTTATTTTTTTTGGTAAAGAGGCAGAGTGCCTATATATTAATATAGAATAAAAGATTACAAAATTGATTGTGCTTGCCACTTGAGATTAGTAATGTATTTTAAAGCTTTAAACTTACAATCTCCATAAGTAAATATCTACCCAAGCCATATCAACACCATTGCTTTGCATATCATTACAAAATACAAAGCTTTCTAACCCCTGAACATACCCATATGCTAAACCTACCAATCATAAGCATACCAAACATACAAACTAAAACAGAGATAATACTTCCCCAATTACATAATACCCCATTTAGCTATTACATAGATAACTATGGCCACTATTTTCAACAAATGTTTTTCAAGAAAATCATGTAAAGAATTTATTCTTCCATATCTACTAGGCTATTTTCTCCTTGGCTTTCCTCTGAGTCATGAACTTCCAGCACCCAAATCCTCTTCCTCCTAAAGAGTCTCCTAATTCGATCCTCTGAAGGAGCACCCGTATCTTGTGCCCTTTCTAGAACAAAATCCATAGAACCTATTTTCCTCATACCTTTCTCTGGCAACATCCTACGTCCAGAATTTGCATGTGCTTGAGGAGAAATTTGCAGCTTACCCAGTTTAGGGTTTTGTTCAAATAGCACACAAGCATGAGATTTTAAGAAATCAATTGTAAAGTACTTTTTTTTTAATGGTGACTTCCATTCTAGAGCATAAACAATTACAATTTTTTCGCAAAGCCTTAAGAAAGATCCTATCATTACTAAATTGAAGACCCAATTTCATTGTTTCATAAATCTCCTAAAAACCTTTGCATTGTTTAAGCTCAACTTATGAGAAAGCGGACCTTCTACCAACCCTTTCCCTTTAAAAAAATTATATCCCTGGACTGCTATAAATAGCGCATTGCCAGGTTGGAGAAATTTAAACTTAACATACCTTTGGGCTATTTCTTCCAATTCCTTAAAAGACTGACTAATATCTAGTAAATTGGAGAAGAAAATAGACAACACATGGGATAGTAGCAACACTCACCGCATGATAAGATTAATTGCCTCCATGCTAATTATAGTTTGAATTCTCTCTGCAACCTTGGGACACTCCATACTAAAGATTATTGCAAGATCCTCCTCTATCAAAGCATCTTCAAAGGGCTTCTCCCATTTCTACACTTGCATACTGAAACAGATGTTCCAAGGTTGAAATGTCATTTATCAAACACCTTGGCTATTCATAAATCTACTCCACCACCTCCCAAAGTAACCACGGGTCCACCTTACCCAAGCTCTTAATAGAAAACCTCCACTTGCTTTGTTTTAGCAACAACACTTACAAACACATGAATCGAGGACAACAAACTTGGTTTTTGATAAGGTAAGAAGCATTTATAGGGTGTTGTACCCTTAATACATCGAGCCATCTGGGTCAAAAAGATCAAGTCCAAATAACATAAAAAATAGCCAAAAAATAGAACATCGACCACGGACTAACAACAGATAGAAAAAACACAAACTAAAAAACATCTAACTCGCATTATCCCAGTTGTTTGACAAGAGGTCCACAACATCATCTCTAACCCATTCTTGATCCTCACCAGCATTCTTCCCTTCCACCTCATCTTTAATTACCGTAGGCAGAGTGCTAGTGACAAAGTGGACCAGCTTCATAGTAAAGTGGGTCAAGCCTCTGAATCTCTTATCTAATTTGTCCATTGTCTCTTTTAGCACACGACGCTCCTCCCCATCATCAACAACCTTCATATCCTTGGTATGATCAACATCTAGTGGGTGCGAGGATTGGGAGGCCGAGTTCTCTTTCTGCTCTTTGTTATTATCAGGAATGGTGTGAGGTCCTTTCACATACTCCTCCTCTTCCTCCTTAGACATCTCATCATCCTTGTAGTCTAACTGTCTGACCACTCCTCCTTTGAGTCCAAAACCACCTATCTTTTTTAATTATTTTTGGCCAATCTCTCAAACCTCTAAATTATGGTCTCTCCTCCAGTCAACACCATTGCCTCCACCACCATGTCATGCTTACATTCATCCCCCACAACATTTTTTCCTCTGCTCTGTTTTGCCAAAGGATCCATCAAGCCTTTCCTATCATCTTTACCTTTCTTCTTCAGTGTGGATTTGTAAGAATTTTTGGTTGGAGTTGCCTTTAGTTCACACAGACTGGTTGCATCACTCATTTGGGCATTTCCCATGTTCCCCTTGAGTTTTTTCGCAGTAGACTTGGGCTTAGGATTATCAGTAGTACCCAAGTGCAGTTTCTAAATGGGACCTTTAGACTCAGCTGGGGAGATGTTTGCAACAACAACAGGTTCAATTTCCTCCACACGGACAATAGATATGGGATTAGGTGGGCATAAAGCGAGGTGGAAATGATAGAGTCTCATAATGAGCCCTTGGTGGAGAGGCAGAGGAGGGGTATCATCCGGGTTAAGGCTAGTAGTTTCCTTTCATTTTTCCACAAAGCTTTCGAAATCCATAAGCAGGAAAAAAGGAAAACTTAATAGAACTTTGTACCTAAGGTGATTCAACAAATGGAAATGGTAGAAAAAGTAGGTTTTGTATCTACCTTTGAGCATCATGTATGACAACAAACTTGGTTGAACAAGCTTTTTTTAAAAAAAAAACCATCGCTTGCAATACATATCAATGATACATATCGAAATGATGGTTAGTGAAGGCAACTGAGCACAATGGTAGATATTTGCACACTTTCCAATTTGTATCCCTTTAATTAAACAAGCGCACCTCCTTCAATTATTGACTATGTATTTGCACAATCCAAACAATGTTAGCAATAAAAACACCATCCAGGCTAGGCTTTCTTCCAACAAGTGAACTTGTAGCATGCTCTCTCATGTGAAATAGAGGTTTTTGATCCATGATTATATTGCCATCCAATTCACATCATACTTTTTCCTAGTTTGAAACAATCAAAACATGTTTATTTCTCCCTTTCTCTCATACATTTAGGTCTTGTAGAAGTGAGTCTTCTTTTCCTAGCTCCCTTATATCCATGTGCTTAAATTCTTTCCCTTCACAACCCAAATTTTCAATTTTGTTTACTGCTTTATTACCTTCCTGGTAAATGTGAGATATTTTTACCTCTTGAAATGAATCCTTCAACAACCACACCCTCCTTGAAGTATATCTAATCTGCCAATTATGGATTCTTCTTAGTTTACATGCATTTATAATAATCAGTGAGTCCCCTTCAATATGCAACTTATTTAAGCTTAAATATTTTTCCAATTGTAGACCTTGAAGCAAAGCTTTAGCCTCCGCTATATTATTTGTATCATTATCCAAACTTACTTCCTGTGTTTCTACCATAGAACCTTTGGTATCATGAATACACATCCTTTCTCCTAACACTCCTGGATTACCCTTCAATGCCCCATCAAAGTTTAGTTTATGAAAAACTAAATCATGAGGTGTCCATTTCACCTTAGATCTATCCTGCTTACTCCCACATGAGTTTTGTTGACCCCCATTAGATGGCTTTGATATATCCTCCCAATTACTCAATATCTAATTATCCCAATTGGAGAATATAGAAGAGAGGCCCTCATTGTTTTAAACATATGAATTAACCACTTTAGAGATCTACTTTTCCATTTTGAATTGGATTTGTTGAAGGGAATGATTTTTCTTACGAAACACCCTTCTATTACGCTCCCACCACATACACCAAATAACTATTGTTGGGATTACTTTCCAAAAGCAAGCATATAAAGATGTTTCATACATGACAGGACAACTCGAAAAGAGATCCCATAGAGAATTAGGGAGTGGGAAATAGATACACAATTTTGTCCAAATCAAATTCCAATAATCTTGATCTACTTTGTAACAACTAACAAATAAATGGCCCGCAGTTTCAAAATCATCTTGGTATAAAACACACTTAAAGAGTTCAACAAAGCCCAATTTTTGCAGTCTTTCACTAGTAAATATATGCTTCTTAAGAGCAAGCCATGCAAATCTCCCTATGTTATGGAGCATCATTGAGTTCCAAACAAATGTAAAATCTCTTTGAGATTGAGATTGATCTAAGGTTGCAATAATTGACTTATACACCTCCCTCATTGAATAGTTTCCATCTTTAGTAGGGGCCCAAAATATTCTATCTTCTTTAACTAAAAAATAAAAAAATCTCTTCTCTAATTCCCTCTCAAGAATAACTTTTGGTGAAGAAGACAATTTGTACTAGAAAGATCCTTCCATATGACTTTTCCTGTAATGGGTTCCACTAAAGCAGCATAATCTATCAAATTGGTGCCCCATTCCAAAGATAAAATTTGTTCCAAAGGTTGTAGATCCTTGAAAATAGATCACACGGAGAATTAGGGAGTGGGAAATAGATACACAATTTTGTCCTAATGAAATTCCAACAATCTTGAGCTACTTTACAACTAATGTAGTCCAAAAATAATTTTACTCATTTTTATTAATTTTTATAGATTATTAATTTTTTGTGTAGTATTAGAAAATTGTACATTCATTTTACTATAATAATTTTCTCATTTCCTCTTTTTTGATTTTTTCACTGATAACAGGGACATCAATACAAAGTGTACTATATTTTTTAATAAATTTTTGACCTACATTACTATAGGTTATAATCAAATTATGTTGCTTATAGATAAGGGAAAAATAATATTAAAAAATAAATTATATATATAGAGAGCGATGATTTAATGGTCTAAATATATATTAAACCTTATTCTTGGGTGATTTCATTTTACTTCTTGTGCATGAAACACAATTGACTATTTTAGAAAATATATTTATAACATGTTGGTAGGAGGGAAATAGTTTTGATTGGTATCCCCACATAAGTTTAAATTTTGATCAAACGCTTGTTAAAATTTTGGAAGTGTTCAATTTTTAGAAATTTTAAACGTGACTAAAAAGTGGGGCTCACTTATGTTATTTCAGGTAAAAATATGGCTATAAAATAAAAATTTAAGCACATATTTTTGAGTCACTATAGTGTTCTACTATCCTAGAATATTATTCAATACTAATTGGTATTCTATATAGAGAATCATATGCAATTCCATCCTTATCATGGTAATTTTATTAGTTCTTAAGATTGTTCACATAGTGTATGTGGGGAGGAAGTGGATAAAATTATTTTTGTAAGTGTATGTAAAACAATAAAATAGGTAGAATAAGTGTGTGTCGTAATATAAATGCTATAAAACTTTTATACAATTAGAGATGGGAATAATATGAGATATAGATTTATAAGGAAAAACCCAATGTAATAAATATAAGTGGAATGTATGCCATTAGGAGTTAAGTGGGTAGAAGTAGATTTAACAAGGTGAATATAGTCAAGTGATAGGCCAGAGTTAGGAACATAATTAGAGGGAAAGGAAAAAACACATATTATCATGGAAGGAGTATGGATGATAGAGGTGGGATAGCTAATAAGAGTGAGGAAGAATCAAATAATATTAAGTATTACAAGGTAAGACATTAGAAGAGTCTACTGAGGATATATTCCATGTAAAATATGTAATGCTTGGGTGAAAAAATGTAGAGACCATAACATTTGATATAGGATGTCATTTGAGCCTATTTCTTAGACTGAATACATTTAAGGGAACAACATCATTATCTTCATTCATTAATATTATATTTAAATTCATCCTACCGACCAATTCATCCATCTAAGACCTAAGATTATTAAAAAAATGTTTTTTCTAGAAGATTCTAGAATTAATAATTTAGCCTCTATGTGTGACTCAAATCATCAGTTAGTTTCAAGACTTTTTATATCTATAGGAGTAACGGGATAAACTTTAGGTCCATCCATTCTTAAATGTAAAAGTAATAAAAATATCAATTCTTTTGTAAAGAAATATTTTTAGTTATTTAAGTGATTTTTTTATAGATCTAAATTTATAGGAAAAATATATACTTTAGTAAGGGAAATAACATTCCAAATATGGAATAGTAACTATATTTAAATACTATAAACAAACCTTTTTTTATTGGGAACACTAGATGAATAAGAATGAATTAGTATTTTATAATGCAATATGGTCAAATCTTATTTGATTTCATTATAAGTTTATTAGTTTTTATTTTATTTTATATCTCAATACTTTTTGTTACATAAATATCCACACAAAAAGGTTCATACAATATTTTTTGATGTAAAAGTGCAACCAATTATTGAGGTGATGTTAGAATATTGGTGAGTGCATCAAGAAGCAACAAGCATATAAGTGTGTAATATATCATTACCCACATGAGCATCATGGCCATAACTATAAAGCTATTTTTTAGATTGTATATTAAATTATTATAACATAAATTATCATAGCTATTGTAGTGTAGAATATTGTATCCCTTTACAATTTCACACTTAATTTGGAATTAATATTAAAATAAACTTAATTATGCCTGAATTTAGTGTTGTAATATATATTTTACATATTCACATTAAGTTTAGGGCCCTATTAATTAAAATGGACTTAATTGTGCCTTATTTTTAGTATTGTAGAGTGTACCTCTTTACACTTTCACACTTATTTAGGGCTCCCTTAGTTAATTGAGGTTCATTTACCTTAATTGGCCCCTTTCATTCAAATCCAAGCCTAATTAATCATATGTTTTGAAGAGGAAACTAGACATTCATTAATTCCTAAATATAACACTTATCACTGAGCAATGTTTGTCCTAGGTAAGTGGCCTAGGACCCATTCGCCCATGGGCGAATGGGTTCTCACTTAGACCTAGGACCTAAATATAAATTATGTTTTTGGTGGTATTTTGACAATTTCAAATGCATATTCACATGTCGGCTTGTGTTATTTGAATTTCGGTAAATTAATGTTACATACCTATAAATATAAGGCCAATTCACTATATTTCACCTAATATTTTTAACCTAGAAATTTTGAAGTAAGAATTTCTATAGAAAGTTTAAGATTTCAAGAGAATTTGAAGGCATTCAAGAGTAATTTATTGAAGAATTATTGAAGCAATCAAGATCCAATTGTCATGCAAAATTGTTCTTGCATCATGCATGTTATTGGAGCTAACATGTTGATGTAGAGTTCATGATCTATTCAAGAATTCAAGGAATTGTTTCAAATCAAGTTTCAAGATCAAGATCCAAATCCATTAAATCTATTTCATTCTAGTTATAGATCTACATTCCAAGGCTTGGTGATTTGTGACATAGATTTGTTCATTCATCATTCATTTCATGCTATTTTATTTTGTTACAAGGTTTAATTAAAAAAATAGGGTTTGACCAAGGAAAACTCTATTCACCATAAAGAAAAAAATTTCCCTCTTGATTTGTGTTTGTAGATTTAGGTGGAAGATATCTTGGAGATCTCTTTTAGAGAAAAATTGAAGAATTTGTCAATTTTGTAAAAGTTTTCAAGAATTTTGTCATCTCATGGGAACTCAATTACATAATTTATTTTTGAATTTTCGAACCAAAACCCTAGGAAAATTGAGAGATTCAGATTTATTTTAAAGGGAACCAAAAGTTACAAAATAACTCTAAACTAGGACCCATTTTCCCTTGGGCGAATAAGTCCCTGATCAGTTTCAGAAAAGCACTTTTTGGTGACTGGTACACATCCTCTTTCCTCTCTCAGATCTACAAATTGATTTCTAGTTCCATCAGATTTGATTTTAGTTTTCAAGATTCAAGTTTATATTGTATTTTGTAGTTAGTTATCTATTTTTAATATTTCTCCCCAAAGTGTTGTTTAATCAAGACCCTTGTCCTTGCAAAAAAAGGAAATTTCCATATTACACATTGAATTGAATCACCTCAAGTTTGATAGTAATTTCATTGTGTGGATCTCATTTCCTATTGAATTGAGGAATTTAGGTCCATAATAACCCTATTTCCCTTTATTTCTATTGTTGAACATTTCTTTTTCCTTTCATTTTGGTGAATCTGACTTTTGATCATTACAATTTTCTGATTTTGGAGTCCACTTTCACCCTACATTTAGATTTTGCATTCATTTTCAATGCATCGCATTGAATTGAATCTCATTTAGGGTTTTTTAACTTGGATTAGCCATGCATTTCATTTAGGGGTTTTAGGAAATTATGATTGCATCGGTTTTTTTAACTTGCATTAACCATGCATTTCATTTAAGGGTTTTAGGAAATTAGGATTGCATCTTTACATTCTTGAAATCTGAAAAATTTAGAAAAATAGTCATTTTGCAAATCATTTACATATCATTACATCACTTTTATTTGAAAATTGAAACAAAATTGCACATCAAATTATGACTCCTAGTTTTTCATTTTTTCATAGTTTGCATTTGCATTCAACCTTAATTTCACATAAAATTAAAACTATAACTCATTGTTTTAAATCATAATTTGGAAACCACTAGAATCAACTTAGAAATTCGTAATTTTTTTTCTAAAAACCCTATCGTGGGACCCATTCACCCTTGGGTGAATGAGTCTCTGATCAAGGTCATTTCTTGATTTTTGGGGCATTAAAACATTTGTTTTTGCATTGTATTTTGTTGTTTTTAGTTTTCTATTTTAGTTTACAAAATTTGTCTTATAATTAATTATATTTAGCTTCATTTGATAAATTTATTGCATTGTATGATTTCAAATTGTATTTACAATACATCATTTTTATGTTTTTACATAGCATAATCAGAAAATTATCTTTTCTGAAATCTAAAAATTGCATTACATTCTAGGTAATTGCATTGCATTTCACCCTCTTTCCATTTTGGTTTTACATTGAATTTGTGAAACTTGTATGAGCTTTACAAATTTGTGTCCTATTATAAATACTATTATGATACACATTTTGAGACTCATATCATCTCGCGATACACCATTCATCGTGGATATTGGGTTCTCCAACTCTTTCACTAATAGTGTTGATAATCAATCCTCTATGGTCATAGTATTCATACCTCATTTCCAATGACTTCCATACCTACAAATAATTTTCATGATGTTTCTAATGTCCCACAAGAGAACATAAGAAGGTTGGATGAAGAAATAGAAAAATTACAAAACTTTGTGAATTCTGAAAACATTACTGGTACAGTGTCATTCATGCTTTAGATAGTGTGAAGAAAATGCTTAAATACGAAAAATGGAATAGAAGTTTTGTGTTGCCTCATTTACATCCTTAACAAGTGTAATGATGGAAAATAGGTTTCTCCACCTTTTAGTAGATGAAGTACAAGGATGGGATTCCTATTTTGCTATTATTACACTCAAGGAAACCTTAGAGGTCTCAATCTAAAGATAGAAAGTGGAAAGAGATCTGCTAGAGGGTGTCCTAGGGTATGATTAGAGACTAAAAGGGGATTCAACACCAAGCTAGGGCTTGGAAAGAAAAATAACATCCAAGATCTAATTTTGAAA
This sequence comes from Sequoiadendron giganteum, assembly GCA_007115665.2. Classification (NCBI taxonomy): domain Eukaryota; kingdom Viridiplantae; phylum Streptophyta; class Pinopsida; order Cupressales; family Cupressaceae; genus Sequoiadendron; species Sequoiadendron giganteum. The sequence goes on along the minus strand of CM021103.1, from coordinate 118,520,139 downwards.
CTTAATGATATGCAAGGCTTCAATAAAAGGCCTAGAAATGAATGCAAAAAAAATAACAAACTAAGATATCAAGGGTGTGCACTTGGAAATCTGTAGAAGCTTGAATGCAGCTCTGAAATGCTAAAAATACTGAAATCAATGCAGACTAGGACTCATATGCTAGGCTCGGTGATTTAGTTCTAGATTAGGGTTTCTAGGTAGGAACAAAAAAATTGCAAAGACAAATTTGGAACTCCAAAAAACTAAAAATTTGACTATATTGGGGCTCATACACTAGAAGTGGCATATCAATCCAGTTTGTCTTTAACAGAGAATCGGGATCTAAATACGCTCTTCAATCTCTGCTTTGTCTTCTTGACCTAGTTTCTAGATCTGAATTTGAAGATTCTACTTTAGAGGTGTCCTCCAATGATCTTTTAAGTAAGGTGACAACTTGGATGACTTTGCAACTTGAACAACCTCTTTCCAATCTTTCTCCTTAAAGGGAGAATCAGAATCTAAATCTACTTTTCAATCTTTGCTTTGTCTTCTTGACCTAGTTTTTGGATCTGAATTTGAAGATTCTGCTTTGTAGGTGTCCTCCAATGATCTTCTAAGCAAGGTGACAACTTGTATGACTTTTCAACTTGAACAACCTCTTTCCAATATTTCAACCTAGATCTGAAAATCACACACTAAAGAGAGGGAAAACAAATTATTTTGTTAGTGGATAGGGGTTTGCCTTGGTGAAACCTCATTCTAGTAATCAAACCTTGTAATGAAATCAAATGAGATAAAGTAATGATGAATGAAAAAATTTAATGTTGGAACTCACCAAACCCTAGTAATAAAGTGTTTAAAACATGTATGTAGTGGCTCCAATGGATGTAGATCTTGACTCTTTCTTGAATGATATGGATCTTGAATTAAATGTTTTCTTGAATCACAAAACCATACATCACAAGTGTTAGCTCAAAAACAAACATGATGTATAATGACCTTGACATGATGCTTGATGCTTGAATAATACTCCATAATGCTTGATAGTCACTCTTGAAGGCTCTTGAATGCTCTGATCATTTTTCCATTGTGATGTGGATCAGATCTAGGTTGTTTGTCTAAAAAATGCATTCTCACTCTGAGGCAACAAAACTCTAGGCTATCCACTAGGTGAGTATCCAAAAGAGGTGAGACACATACAATCAAGTGGCTATGGGAAATTCATTCCTAAGTTCAGCTTCCTATACAACTAGACCAACTCTATACCTCCTAATAAATTTGATAAGGAACCATACAATAATGAACTTCAAGCTTCATGAGGCAAGAAATGATTCGTATGCTTGAAACCCATGAACAAACAAGATGACACCACAAGAAAGAAAAGTGTATTATGCAAGGTGGCCATATAATTGAAATCACAAATACAATATAGGGAACATTCAAAGGATTTTTTCTTAGTTCACATAAGGTCTTAACTTAGCGAACACCATTTCTAATATCTCATAGAGAGGACCAATCAAAGAAGATTCACAACTTAGGGGATGCAGTGTGTCACGTCAAGCCACTAAGAGGAATATAATATGCTAAGAGAGATCACTCTTGAGGGACAACACACCCAATGTCACCACAAAGTGAAAGACACATCACCTTAACTAAGAGGACTACACCATAAAACATGAAAAAAGAATAATTCCAATGTATGCCCCTGCTTTAAATAAATTGCTAAACACCATGGTATGATAAATTATTTTAAAGTAACAAATGATAAATGCCAAAAATAAAGAATACATGAGAGCTAAGTTGGAAAGCCCAATGCCAAGTCATATGTTTCCAAATAAGGCTATGTCATGCAATTGAAAAGAAAGGGTTGACCCCAAAATAAAACTCTAAACACATGAGGGATCCATGTATTTGGGGTGAGTATGTTCTTGCTACAATGTTTTATAGAGAGTTTGGAACTATCATCATTCCCCAAATACTCATAGAATTAGAAGAATGACATAAAGAGAGTTAAATAAAAGAAAAATATTTTGGTTCAACATGAAAGAGACATGAATGTCTCAATTACTTGCATCATCCCCAAAAGGAAAACACAAGACAAAGGAAAATAATAAATGAAATTTTTTTGGGTCAACATGGAAGAGATAGCTCAATTATCCGCAGACCAATAGCTAGTCAAATAATAGTCATGGAACATTGAGAGATAAGGATTTTTAGAGAAGAAATGGTTGTGATGGTTTTCTGTGCAGGCTAGTGGAAACCCTAGCCATGATTTTCTTCTTGATTTTTGAGATTTTTCCTATGTTTCAAGGTGGATTTGGTCTATTTTTTCCTAGGAAGGGGGTGTTCTTTCTTGGGACAAAATTATGATTGGGTGTCAAAGGTTTTGTTCTTCTTTTTTTGCACTATGTTTTCTTTCCTGGTTGTGTTTCTTGGTTGCGTGTGGATTTTGTCTTGCAATTTATTGCTATTCCGGATACACTTGAGGTGTATTCCTTGGTGTACCATGTTGGAGACTTAAGTTTCTTTGTTTTTTTTCTTTCTACAATGGAAAATCGAGATGAATCCCCCGTTGTTGCATTCTCTGGAGACTTGGATATGGGTGAGCCTTCATCTCCCTTGCATGCAAAGTCTTTAGACCTTTTGGGTAAACTGTTGGTGGGAGTAGGATCCTCTTCAAGGAATGGTTTGAAATGAATCAAGAAAACCAATGGGTATCTAGAAAGAAGTTAGGATAGGCCAGTTTTAAGGATTCAATTAGACTCCATCTTGGAAGATGTTGAGTATCTTTGCAAGCATGCATTGATTTGCAAGTTAATGGGTCTCCATCTTTCCTTTCCTGCTTTGGAATCTTGAACTCAAAGAACTTGGAGCCCTGATGGAGATATGGAATTAATGTTGGCTGCAAAAAAATAAGTTTTGGTTGTGTTTACATGCATGGTAGATAGAAACAAATCTTTTGAAGGAAATTCATACTTCTTTAATTAGGCTGGTCTTTTCATGAAACCCTGACATTTAAGGTTCAATTTGATCGAGGAGCTCCCTTCTAAGGTTCTTGTCTAGGTTTGGCTCCCAAAGCTACCCTTTGAATTTTGGAGAAGTTACATTTTGCAAATGATTTCCCTTCTACTTGGTATACCGGTTGGCTCGATGTAGCAAACCCAATATCAAAAGGTAATTTCATATGCTTGTATCTGTGTAGAAATTGATTTAAATAACCCTTTGCTAGAATTTGTGGATATTTTCTTTGGGTATTCTTCATGGATTCAACAAGTTGACTATGAAACCCCCCCATTTAGATGCTAGCTTTATAATGAGTATGGGCATTTACAAAGGAAATGCCCATGATCCAATGAAAGGTTTGTCATTTCTAATGCTAATTTTGGTTCTAATCCCAAGAATGATAAGGGGAAGGCTCCTTTGGTCGGAGAGACTACTAACAAGGTAGATTTTATTCAGGTTAAGTCACATAATAGGGGAAGAGGTCAAAATAGAACTCTCAGGGATAGACAATTTGATGTGGTCTACAATCAATTTGATGCTTTGGAAGATCTAGTATAGGAGGAGGGGTTTTTTGTTGGGTTTCCTTCTAATGTTGAGTCTTTGGAAGTGGTTGTGCCAGATGCTAATGTGAATGCTACCTAAGTTTTTCCTTAGGAATGGGTGTAAGAGGATTAGGTGGTAAGAAAATTATCCTCCCAGATTCAAGAAACTCCTATTTCAAGTGGGGTTTTGGCCTTGAATGTTGGGGGTGCTTTGAGGGATTAAGTTCCCTCTTAGGGGAAGGACCCTTTGGAGTTAGAGAAAGGAAATGCTTCCGTTTTGGCTCTGGGTTTGCAACAAAAACCTCCTAAAAAGGGATCTCTAGAGAAACTGTCTAAAGTGGGTCGCAAGAAGGACCAAGAGAAGGTTAATCTTATGGGGGAAAATCTTATGTATTTTGGATTGGTGAAGAGGCAGTGCTTATGTTCTGGCTCTGGGTTTGCAACAAAAACCTCTTAAAAAGGGATCTCTAGAGAAACCGTCTAAAGTGGGTCACAAGAAGGACCAAGAGAAGGTGAATCTTATGGGGGAAACTCTTATGGATTTTGGATTGGTGAAGATCATTGATTCTCACTTCTCCGAACCCCATAAATGATAATTATCTCATGGAATGTGAGGGATATGAATAGAATCCCTAGAAAAAAGGGCTATTTGTGAACTTTGATTGTTTCTTAGGTTTTTGACATTGTCTTCCTTAAGGAAACTAAGATGATGATGGATAGTATGATGAGTAGAGAACCTATTATCTAGACTTGAGGTTTTTGTCAGTGTGTTGTGGCTCATGGTAATTCTAGTGGTGTGGCTTATTTTATGAATCGAAAGAAGTTTTTTCCCCTTTAGTGGATTACAAGTCACCACTCTATCTCTATGGCAGCTTCTAGTTTGGACTCTGGTGAAAATTGTCTCTCTACTAATGTGTATGCTCCTACGGATTACGTTGGAAAAGCTCATCTTTAGTCTCGTGTGAGGTTTGTTAGGTACCTTGCTCCCTTTCTTCCTTGGGTATTGGTGAGGGATTTTAATACTATTACTTGCTTGGAGGAAAAGAGGGGTGGCATTGGTTGGCTTGACCCCTCGGTTGCTCTCCTAAGGGACAACATTGATTTACTGAACCTTATTGATGTGAAGCCAGGTAATGGTATATTTACATGAAACATCAAAATGTGTGATTATGGTGTTATTTCTATAGGACTGCATAGACTCCTTGTCTCATTCTTTTGGATTGGTGATAGATGGAATACCACCTTAGATATTTTAGCTTGGAGGGGTTCAAAGCACTAGCCAATTAAGTTCTTTGCAGTTCCTTTCGTGCTCCTAAGAATCCTTCCTTTAATTTTTATCTCAAGTAGTTGATTGATCATTCTCTCTAGGACTTAATGGTTGACTGGTGGAATAGAGGGTGGCTTGTTCATGGTAAGGCTATGTATTCTTTTGTCAAAATACTTAATTATGTGAAGTATAGGCTCAAGAAGTGGAATAGAAAGTTCTTTGGTAATTTGCATCACAATAAAATGGAAGCTCAAGCTCATTTGGAATGTAGGATTATGGTCTCACTAATAGCTTGAGTAGGGATAATTTTGTGGCTGCAAGGAGGTGGAGAAATGGGAGTTGCGGGAGGATATTTTTGGGAAGCAAAAATCCCACATTAACTGGTTATAGGAGGGAGACAAAAATACTACCTTTTTCCATATTTCTGTTAAAGCTAGAAGTAATGGTAATCTAATTTCCTCTCTTGTGTCTCTGGAGGGTTATCATCTTTCCTCTCTGGAGGAAATCTCTAGAGAGGCTTCTAGGTACTTTTTAGCTTTGTTTACTAAAGATTCTCACCCAACTAGACAAGAAGAAATCAATATTCTTAGTTGTATTCCCTGGTTGGTCTCTAATGAGATAAATGATGCCCTCATGTTTCCCATCTCTTTGTGGGAATTGGATTTGGTTGTATTCCAAATGAAAAAAGGTAAGGCTCTAGGTCCCAATAGCTTTCCTATTGTTTTTTTTAGGAATTTTGGGAAATTATCAAGATGGATCTCTTAGAAGTGGTGCAAGAATCCCAAGGAAATAAGAAAATTTTAAGAGCCTTGAATTCTACCTTTTTAGCTCTTATTCCTAAGAAGGAGGGGGCCAATAGTTTGGACCAATTCAGGTCTATTTATCCATGTAATTTGGTTTATAAGATCATCACCAAGTTGATTGTAGAGAGACTTAAACCTTGGCTTAGCTCTTTGATTTCTAAGGAGCAGGGCATATTTTTTGCTGGTTGGAAAATTTTGGATGGGGTTGTGATAGCTACTAAGGCCATTTAGTCTATGGTGACTTCGAAGGAAAAATCCATGTTCATCAAACTGGATATGGCTGAAGCTTATGAAAAAGTTAAAAAGGCCTTTCTTCATAAAGTTCTTGTAGCCTTTCATTTTGACAGGAAATGGGTGGAATGGGTTATGAGTTGTGTGACTTCTTCTTTTTCTATTCTTATCAATGGGGATCTCTCTAAGTTATTTGGGGCCTTGGGGGGTCTTTTTCAAGGGGACCCCTTATCTCCCTATTTGTTCATCCTTATGGTGGAAGGGCTGGGAAGATTTATGAAGGCTCAAGCTAGACAAGGGTTGATTTAGGGGTGGAGTTGGTGTAACAACATGCCTCTGCATTCTCATATTCAGTTTGTGGATGATACTGCCTTGATGGGTATGGCTAGAATTCATGAAGCTGCTAACTTAAGGAAAAATTTGGATACTTATTTGGTTGCTTTGGGGAAAAGGATTAATGAGGATAAGTCTTATTTTATTCTTCAATACCCCTTGGCTTATTCAATGTAGGATTTCTCAAATTCTTAATTTCCACATTGGCTCTCTTCCTTTGAGCTATGTTGCAGTTCCCATTTTTGTGGGGTCTCACTGTAGAGAGATATTGCAAGATTTGTTGGATAAGTTCTGAAAGAGGTTTATTCATTGGAGTTATAGATGGCTTTCATTGGCAGGAAGGGTGACTTTTAAAATCTATGGTTCAATCACTTCCTATTTAAAGATGCTTTGTGTAGGTTGCCCCTTCGAGTTTCATTTCCAAGTTTTATGCTATTTCCCAATAATTTCTTTGGGCTAGTAATTTGTAGTCTTCTAAGTGGAGCCTGGTTACGGGGGAGTCTGTCTGTAGATTGAAGAAAGAGAGGGGGCTTGGTCTTAGGCTTGTTGGTATAAATGGTTAGGTCCATGCTACTAAATTGTATTGGAGATGGTGTACCTATGAAAATTAGGATTGAGCCAAAATTATTACTTTTAAGTATCTTTGAGGGGTGAATCCTTTGGATGTGCCTCGATATAGCCTTGTTAGAAGGGGTTCTATGATATGGGATACTCTCAAAAGAGGAGTGAAGCTCATTGCTCTTTTTTGGTATGATTCTTGGGATGGTTATCCCTCTTCTAACAATGTCCCCTCCCTTTCAAAATCTTTGCGACTTCTTTCTAGAAGCTTGCTGGTGCAAGGTGGCCAAATTTAAGTCTAGTTAAACCTTCGGTTTTGTGGTAGTGATGCATTGGAAGGATCCTCATGATTGGCCTCTGGGTGGTTCTAAGGAGGATCGTCAGGAACTTACTAAGATTTTGGGTGGAAGAATCTTCTCCTCTCATAAAGGGAGAGATATCATAGTTTGGAGCCTAGATTCAAAGGGAAAATTCCATGTTGCCTCAGTTTACTTGGCGCTAGATAGAAAATTTTATGGGTAGGTTGAGTTCCTCGGTGGAAGAAGGTTTGGAATAAATTCTCTTGGCCTAACTATAATTTATTTGTTTGGTTGGTTTTCAAAATTAGTGTCTTACGTGGGATAATTTTAGGAAGAGAGGCTTCGAGGGCCCCTCTATATGTGTACTATGTCATAACAATGAAGAATTTGTTTCTCATATTTTTTCCAATGCCATTATTCTAGAGAGATTTGACACCATTGGTGGGGGGTATGGATTCATGCTTGTGTTTACTCCACTTCCTTAGTTGAGTATTGGGAAAGTTTGGATAGGCCTCTTGCTTGGACCTATTTCCTCCAAATTATTTGGTTGTTGGGTCATAATTTCATTATATGGAATCTTTGGCTAGAAATAAATAGGATGATATTCCAAGATGTGAGGTTGGTGGTGGTTCAGGTATGGGAAAGGGTTTGTAGCAGGATCCAAGAGACTGTCTCTGCTAAATGTGATCTTTTAGTTACTATGGATCCTAATGATATGTCTATCATTAGGAACTTGAATATAGTCTACAATGGATTGGGCTTATCTATTGGTAGATGCCCTTGGAAAGCTAAGAAAAAGGTTCAAAAAGAGGGATAGTGATGACCACTGCCTCATGAAGTCTTAAAGATAAAAAATATGGTTCTTCTAGGGGAAATCCTATGTAGGATAGGATTGGTGTTATCGGTCATGAAAGTGAGGGTGGTGTTGTGTTTCTTTTCTCCACCTATAAGGGGTTTCATACTAATAACTTCATGGAGGATTTTTCTATTTTGTATGCTTATAAGAGAGCTTGTTCTCTTGGATGGAAAAGTGTGATTTGTTAATCTGACTCACAGATTGTGGTGGATATGTTGGGGGAGAAAAGGGTTGATGATGCTAATTAGAAAATTGTTGTTGTGATTAAGCAGATATTGGACCTATGCAATTCCCTATAGTCTGTTTCCTTTTTTCATATTACTCAAGAATAGAATAGGGTAGCGGATTTCCTAGCAAAATGGGCCTCTAAGTATTTGGAGCGTTGGGATGTTAATGATTGGAATATTTTCCCACCTGAGTGTGTGTTAGATTTGGATGAGTTAATTATTGAGGACAAGAATAGGTCATTGGTTTCTTTGCGAGGTTCCTTGGAGGGGCTCTTTTTGTTTCTTGATTAGGCATGTGACCTTCCACTTTGTATTCTATTACTTGTTTCAATAATTTTTTACCCCCTTTTTAAAATAAATAAATATGGAAGAGATATAAATATCTTGATGCCTTGCATCATCCCCAAAATGAAAACATAAGAAAAATGAAAAGATAAAGGAAAAGTTAAAAGATGTATGACATAGAGAATAATTAGGTACCAATAGATGAATATCACAAAGAGAGGAAAAACACCAACCAAAATGATACAAGGGATCACATTACACACATGCAATCACAAAAAATAAAAATAAATAATGTAAAAGACTAGTAAGGCACATGCAAATCAACCTATTAGCAGGTTGTCTACATCCCAATCATTTTTATCATTTATAGAAGGTAGAAAACTAGCTAAAGGTACAATGAAAAATACATTACTAGGACAAGGCTATCTAATTATTTCCCCCAATATATGCAAGACAAGAATGAGCTGAGGTATGTGATGAGAAGGAGCTCCTTGCATCTTGAAATAGTTTGCAATGAGTGTAAAGAATGTAACAATGAGAATAATAGGATCCTACAACTATTACATGGCAAGGAGCAAAAGGACATGCTTTAAGGGACTATTTCTATAATATCAAACTTTTTAAATATTTATTTTAAAGCACAACACTCATCAATACTATGTCCAAGAATTCTATGGTATCGACAATGTGATGTGTTTATATTCTTAGGATTTGGAGTTCGATCTTGTCTTATGGTAGTAATGTAATAAATACTTGGTTTAAAAGTACTTGTAAAGTTATTTTAGTAGTAGTTGGTGGACAAGGGGATTTTAGTTTCTTTAGTTTGTAAGGCTTGTGCCATTTTCTAGATTCAATGACTTCTCTAGTTGAATGTGGAAGAGGAGGACCTAAGATGATCCTATCATCCTTATCATCATTAGGAGGAATTGGTTGTTATTTAGGAAGGAGGAAACTTATGTTAGGAGGAGGATCTTGATATCCTAACCCTTTAGTATCTTCATTTGGAATTTTATCCAAGAGTTGATGAGTTTCATGTTTTCTTGTTTTATCACATCCTTGTTAACTTAAGATCGTGAATCCTTTTCCATATGTCTCTTCTAGATTGATGAGAATTTTGGTCACTTTTTTAATGTAGAATGGCTGAGTGTTTACTTGACTATAGAAACTAGGTTCACCTATTTTAGGGAACTTATGTTCATTTTTTGTTTTAGTTTTAGGATGTAGGCAACCAAGCATCTCAAGTGGTGGTATTATGAAGGGTGTTGTTTTTTTCATGGATGCATAAAAGGATTCATTAGTCTCTAGGATATTAAGGAGATCATTTAGGAATTTATTCATGTTGTCATCATCTTCTCCAATTATTTCAACATCATGAGGAGGACATGCATTAGGAATTGAGTGAGTATGAGTAAGTTCAATTTCATTACGATCATTTCCAAAAGCACAACTTGAAACATCCACTAAGGACTTCAAGGACATCTATAGCTTACTAAAGAACATACCCATGATGAAATGCAATACAAGAACTTAGAATAAAAGGTCTAAATGTAACCTAAAATTATGCAATGTATATAATGAAGCGAAATGCAATGAGATAAATAAAATAGAAACTCTACAAACTTAAATAGGAAATTCACATTAGCAAATAGAAACACAGAAACAAAGAATTTAATGTTGGAAAATGCGGTTTAAAATCTGAAATGGGACTAAATTACCCACAGGGTTGTATGAGTCCCAAACAACGTTTTTTAGAGGTTTGAATATTGAATGAGATTCACCACATAATACCTAGAAATCAAGAAAAACCACTTGGACTAGGACTAAATCACCTGGAGGGGTGTATGAGTCCTAGATGAGGGTTTTTGCACAAATTTTAAAAAAAATCGACATGAAAGTTATGCTTTTTGGTTTGTATGATGTCTAGGCTAAGTGTATATGCATATTTTAAGTCAATTTTAGTGATGCAAGAGAAAAAAATGTAACCTATATGCACTTTCACTAATGCAATATTTGGAAACCCTAGATGCCAATTAACTAATGCAAGCCCTAATGCAATGTTAATGCAAGCTAGATCTAGGATGATGATGCACTCAAAATAAGAATTGAGATGTTATAAATTCAGGTTCACCAAAATGCAATGATGGAAAATTGGGTGCCCCATGTTTAAGGAGATGGAGCACAAGGGAAATGGTCATATTTCACTATTATTACATTCAAGGAAAACCTAGAGATCTTAATCTAAAGATAGAAAGGAGGAAAGCGAATTGCTAGAGTGTGTCCTAGGGTATGATTAGTGACTAAAAGGGGGTTCACCACTAAACTAGGTCTTGGAAATAAATAATATGCAAGATCTAATTATGAAACTTAATGATATGCAAAACTTGAATAAAAGGCATAAAAATGAATGTAAAATAGAATAAGAAACTGGGAGATTAGGGGTGTGAACCTAGAAATCTATAGGAGCTTGAATGGAGGTCTAAAATGATGAAAATACTAAAATTAATGTAGAATGGGACTCATACATTAGGCTAGGTGATTTAGTCCCAGATAAGGGTTTTTGGGCAAGAACAAAAATCTTGCAAAGACAACTCTAGAATTCTTGAAAATTGCAAATTTGACTATACTGGGACTCGTATGCCAAAAGTGGTGTATCAATCTAGTTTGAATTTTTTAGAGAATTGAGATCTAAATCTGGTCTTCAATCTCTGATTTGTCTTCTTGACCTAGATTTTGGATCTAAATTTGAAGATTATACTTTGTTGGTGTCCTCCAATGATCTTATAAGCAAGGTGACAACTTGGATGGCTTTGCAACTTGAACAACCTATTTCCAATCTCACTCCTTAAAGGGTCTTCAACCTAGATCTATATATCACACACTAAAGAGAGGGAAATATGTTATTTTTTTAGTGGATAGGTGTTTTCCTTGGTCAAACCTCATTTTGGTAATCAAACCTTGTAATGAAATCAAATGAGATAAAGGAAGGGTGAATGAACAAAATATAATGTCGCAACTCACCAAACCCTAGTAATAAAGTTCTACAAACATGTATGAAGTGGCTCCAATGGATGTAGATCTTGAATCTTGCTTGAATTGTATGGGTCTTGAATTAAATTCTTTCTTGAATCAGAAAACCCTACATCACAATTGTTAGCTCAAAAAAAATATGATGCATGATGACCTTGACATGATGCTTGATGCTTTAATAATGCTCCAAAATGCTTGATAATCACTCTTGAAGGCTCTTGAATTCTCTTGTAAATACTATAATTCTCCGATGAACTCAAATTCACTATAAGGAATTCTCTCATGAAAGTCTTAGATTGAAATGTGTGAAATAACCTTGTATTTATACGTGTTTATGCCAAATTTCTTGAAATTATAACACTATAAGCTGACATCAAATCTAGGAAGATAAAATCCCACCAAGAATTTGAGTTAAATTTAATTTTAAGCCACAAGACTCATACGCTAGAGTTGGCATATGCATCCCATTAGGCTAGGCTATGGGACACATTTTTCAAGAAAAGCTTAGATTCATGTGAAATTCAGATCAGGGCCACAAACTTAGGTGGGACCTATTGATGGTGTTTTTATGCACTTCACAACATAGGTAATATGTAGGTGTATTGCCTCTCTTGAAATAAAATATTCCACAATCAAATTGCAGAACGCTATCTCAAGGTCTCTCGGATGTCAGGTCATGATGATGCTTGGAATATATCAGTTGATTGATGTGATTTCCTAGAATCAAAAGGTGGTCTTATGATAGTTAAAGCTATAGGAGAATCAGGTCTTTGAATGGAGTTCTTCAGATAGGGAGTTACTACACTTTGTTGCAGGTTCAAACAATAGTCTAGAACTCCATCATTTCATCTGATTTGGCTTTACAATTTGTAATGAACCTTAGCATAGGTTGTTTCTAACAAAAAAAGGAAAAAGAGGAAAGGAAGAGGGAAGGTTCTTGGACCTACAACTACCGATGAACAGTGATCATGGAGGTTCATGTTGTGGACAGTTTCCTTAAAATAGGATTTCACTTAATCAGAATTCTCACAATATCATGAAATCTATGCTATCTTCTAAGGACTGCAGATATTTCATCATTAATTCACCATATACATGTGAACAAAGAATATTTTTAAAGAGCAGCTATGAAATTATAGTCTAGACTAACTTTGCACAGTCACCTACCAGCAGCAAATGACTAAAAGTATGGACAAGGAAAGCATACACAGAGCAAAAATCTTCATAACAAAAGACACGTCACTAAATCCACCAAAGTCAGCTAAAAGGAAACTAGAACAACAAGATAACTTTAAAGTAGGATTTTAACTAATGGGAGAAAAATCATGCAACATGAGAAGAAACCCAGAAACAACAAAATCATTGTATTTCTATTGAAATTTCTATAGCATGCCTTTACAACAACTCAACTCTCTTAAAATGAGAGGAGGGGACCTCTATTTTTAGTTTTCAAAAATAAAAATGAATGGCCAAGATTCAATTCTATTGTGTGGCCAAGATTCACTTTACACTAGGGTTTCACCTACCCCCAAATATATTACATTTTTAAAACATCTTTTATCTTTTTCCCTGTTTCATCTTTTAGTGGCAGCATTGTAGCAGTTTTGTCTTTTTGTTGTTTTCCCTCTACTATAGGTACTCCTTTAGGAATTCCTCATCGATGATAGGGTTTCCCTCATGCTTCTTGAAAACTACATACTCCACAAAGCTCAGGATCACAAGTTGAAGCTTGTCCACCTCCATGATGTTAGATCATAGCACCTGGTAACTCCATTCTTGGGAGTTGTTAATGAGCTTCTTCTAGTCATCGTAATACTTCATAGCAATACTTTTGAAAAGCTCAGACTGGGTGAAGGATCGAGCAAAAAAGCTCATGAAATCCGTGGTAACCTCAGCTAACATCCCATCTTCCATGTTCTTCAAGAAATGAGGCTTTATGCTCTCCAGATTAATTTCAACAGTAGGTAGCTAGTACTCCATCATCAGCTTGAGGTACCGAGCAAAATATTCTCTGGCCTCCTTGGCCCATTTGATATCTGGAACCACTCATTCTCGGATTTGATCTAGCCTTCCCTTTTGGTGATAAAAATCTCGTTTCCACACATCCACTAACCAGTGGTCATAAGGGCAAGGTCCTTTTCCCAAACCTCACTCGGGAGTGCGAGGATAGCCTGGATGTTTGGGTAGGCAGATCTGTACTTCCTTGGGAACTCCTCACAGACTTGCCTCGTGCCCTCAAGAGTCCTCTACACCTCCAAAAACTTATTTTTTGTTCAGACAACCAAGTTGATGCCTGTGTTCCCCATGTCTAAGACCTGTTGGAACATATTTTTCATGGTCTTATCCAAGTTCCTGGTTCTTTCCAGCTTATTAATTTTCTCTTGGGACAACAACTGCGGAGGGGCCGACAATGTGGTGGATAGCTCATCTGGCAATGACCATTATTGAATGTAGGTCGTAAGATTGGCCACTTGTGCTTTAAGTTCTTCCTTTGAAACCTTATCTTGCTAGATAAGGTGCACCACCATGGCTACTGATACATGAAGGTGGTCAACCTTTTTCTCCCTAGTGGCCACTCCCAAGTCAATGGTGGAGATGTTATAAGTTACTCCTTGTTCTCCAACCATCGGTGTGGCTATTTGTACTACCCTAGATTCAGAGGCATCCATGGTTACGTTCGATATGATTCTTGGAATTTTTCCTTTCTTAGTGCTTATCTATGCTCTGGCCAGTATTGCCTCTAGCCTTTCCTTAGGATCCTTTACTGCAGGAGTCTTTTGCCTAAGCTGATTCCCTTGAAAATCGGGCATTTCGGGCCCCTCCTTAGGTGGTTCACATTTATCCTTGCTGCCCTCCACCCTAAGTTCAATGGATTTGTCAACAAGGGCCTCCTTCTCAAACCCCACGTCCTCCTTCTCCTCATCGGAATCTTGTACAAGCATTATACGTTTGGCAAGAGACTTGGTCAACAATTTCTTGTCAGAGGGATCTTCCCTTTCAACATCTTTTTCTTCTTCATCTTGATCATACTCATGCTCCCTGAGATTATCTTCTTGTTCATCTTTATGGAGGGATGCTTCCTCATCATGCTCCGGTGTTGGATTATGCCTTTCCGCAAGAGACCTATTGTCTTCAGTCCTTGGAACAACAACTCTATCTTCAACTATAAGCTGCTCCTCGACTTCTTTATCCTCAATCTCCTTGACTTTCTTGCTCCACTCTGTGTCGAGCTCTAGATCAACCATTTCTTGGATTAATTATGTGTCCAACTCCTCATTGCTTTCACTGGAGGATTCATAGGCCACCTCATCGATTTCCTAGCTCTTGAGCATCGAGAGCTCATGATTTTCAAACTCCTCATCTTCGGGCCTCTTGGTAGCCTCTAGCTACTGTCACTCGAGCTCATCCGAGATTTGCATTTTTTCCTCCATTCTAGTTGGTTCAGTCGGGGGAGGGATAGCTAGAGCATTAGCCATAGCTTGGGCTATTATGGCTTGCACTGTGGGATTTGTGAGCACTCTCAAAATCTTGGATGGTACATTTGGCATATACTTTAAGAAGGAATCGAGAGACTAAGGACATGCATTGCAGCAATTGAAGCAGATAGAAGGGAAGGAGACATAGAATATGACAAGACCGGTGAGGTCGTGGTAGAGGACAGTTCCACCAATATGACCTGCACAATCAAAGAAGTGGAGGCAAGATGGACAGAAATGTCCACCGCAGGCAGAGAGCAAGCAACCATTGCAAGCGAAGTAGGTGGGATAGTGGTAATAGCAGCAGAAATTGCAGAAGATGGAGACCTTGGCGGGTCATCCTCTTCCTCTCTACCCTCAAGGAGCGGATCTTCAGGAATTATAGGCATCTCCACAACCCCGACTACTTTTCTTTTCTTTTTGGAAGGCTCTCCCTACAAAGCCTTTCTAGCATGAACCTTTGGGTAAGGCACCTGCTCACTAACTTCTTTTCTCTTCTTAGTTTTGATAGATGGTGGGGATTTGGAATTTTCTGTAGTTGTAGTAGTAGCCATCCCACCATCAGAGCCACTTGGCTCACTTTTGAGTCCCTTGAATGTTAAGGTGACTCCTTGTTGCTTCAGTTGGGCCACTTGTTGGTTGATCCATGCCTTCGTTCGAGCCTCCACAGGTTTGGTGAGTATTTCAAGGTCATCAACCTCTTTCTATTCCCAATCAATCAAGGGCAATGGCATATTGGTGATGACACTATATCTCGGATCAATCACCATGCTCTCATCTTCTTCAAGAAGATCCAGAACTGAACACAAGTTCACTCTTCACACATAGAGGGCAGTGATGCGCATATAGTGTCGTAACCATACTTCAAGATCATCTTTGCAATTGGCCAAGAAATCCTCAACATTGTGGAGGTGGGCATACTCAGATCTCAGTGCCTTTCTAATATGACCATATGGTTCCATTCATTTTCGAGCTGTATGCTACCTGAAGTGATACTCAGCCAACTCTTTCTTTCAAATACTTGCACATTGGGAGGTATGAATTTTGTACATCTCGTGGCCAAGGCCAATAGGATAAGGTGTCCTTGCCAAATGTTTGCTTCTCAAAAAATTGTGAATGTGTCGTAGGTGCCAAGTCAGCTCCAATATTATGATCTGGTCATTACGGTACCAGAGCAGCTTGTTCGGCCTTTTTGTGAATCCTTGAGCACAAATATAAGTGAACTTAGGGAATTGTATATATAGGAAGGCATAATACCTGAGGAGGGCCCTAGTACTATGGGAGACTCTTCTCCCGAAATCACCTCCAAGCAGCTAGATAACGTAGGCAATGAAGGCCTCATTTACCCTACAATAGTCCCTCTTGAAGTTTTTGTATTGCAGCTATGGATACTTGTCATAGGGTTTAAGCTCCCTCCCTAGCACCTCATTAGGTATTATAGTCAATTCATGATAATGCTGTCGATCAGCAAGCGAATATACCAGGTAGGATGTCATGTAAAATTTTGATGCCTTTTTCACACTGATAAATTTCTCATGCAAGCAATTGCTAATTATTTCCCCCCAATAAAAGGTAGCGTCACCACAAATAATTTGCTCCATAAAATACAACATCCATTCTTGGAAGAAGGCCACAGTAGGAAGGCCCATTAATCTTCTCAGTAGGGTAATGAGGTCATGGTAATCCTTAAAGAAATCATTGCAAAAGAGCTCCTGAGGGACTTTGCTAGCACAAGCTTGCTTATCCTTCAACTAGTACTGATTAATTAGTTTCTTGCATCTCATAGGATCTTGATCCCATAATGCCTTGCATTCTTCTATAGTCGGGGTCTCTATGCTTTCAAAGACGGGGATGTGGAAAGTTGTAGTTATCCCAAGAGGGGACATATCTACAAGGATGTTTCCATCTCTATCCACTATGGTTTTGGTTCTAGGTTGATATGCTTCCTAGCATGCCATTACCCGCTCGGGGGCCACCAAAGCTGGCGGGAAGCCTGTAGCCTTGGCAAGTCCGCTACTTCTAATTAAATTTGCATTTTTTGTTTTCAGGTCCACCCTGATTCTCCGTGTAAACTCGTTAATATCGACATGCCCAATATTGGTATCTGTGATGTCCCTCCAAAAGTTGGTGATTCTAGAGTGTAATGGCACCCCCTAGAATTTGTACCTCATTTGTTCCTTGTCCTCCTTGCCTCGGGGTGCTTTGGGAATTCCTTTCCCCTTTTCCTTAGCGGCACCAAAGGATTTTGCACCAGATTCCATAAATCCTACACAAAGAGATGGGAGTTAGCAACATTATCATGGAAAAGCAGCCTTAGACACATCCCTACACATGAATGCTAGATCCACAATCATCATTCATATTTGATAAATGTCTAACACTCGAAAAACAAATCATTAGGAAGCAAGATAGGTAACTCGGGTTCCCAAGGCCAGAATTCCCTTGGCAAAATGTTGTTTGGAAGGGCAAATGAGGCATGGAACTCCCAATGACATTTCTGGTCCTTGATTTGTTCAAAAATAGGTTGAGCATGAAGTAAGACCAAATTTTAGGAAGTGGGTCAAAGTCTATTTTCGATTTGGAGTCCATTTGAGCCCCCATTTAGGCATTCAGGTTTCAGCTGTAGGAAGGTCATTTTGAATGGCACTGGAAAGATGACACTCTAGGTGTTGGGCTCTAGAGTTCAGGTTGTTGGGGTTGGGAAGCTATCATGAGACAACTATGCAAAACAACGAAATGTAGGCAGAAATCTGAGAATGGAAGTCTATGAGGTTAACCCTAAGGTAGACTTATTAGTTAGGAAAAGTGCAGCAGCGGACCGAGGGTTGGCGCCTGCAGGCTGGAAAGATGGTCAGGTTCATCTGTTTGGAACAAGGAAAATGGAATGAAATCCCAGAGAAGGAATTTCAGAGTCTAGAGTCTGGACAGCAATTGGACACTCTATTTTCTATTTAGATTTTATGTGGCAAAGGGGCCACCAGGGTCTGGGAGTCAAAAAGACATCCCAAGATAGTCATTCGAAATGATGAAAGCAACACGAAAATCTAGACATGGAATTCTAGAGATCGGGGTCTGGTGACAACTTGGACGTTTGATATCCCTATAAGTTTAAGATGGACTTCACTCACCTGGGGTTCAAGGATCAAGAAGACGCTCGAGCAAGGCTATTTGAAATGGCAGAGGCACAACAAAAACCTAGGAAGGGAATTCTAGAGGCTGGGACCTGGGGGCGAGGCAGACACTGTAATTTTTCTAAGTTCAAATTTGCACTCGGACATTCGCGGGAAGGTCCAGACCTGAGAGGCACCGTCAACTATTCCGAAGAACAATGACAGAGAGGTGAAGCTCCGATTTCGAATTTCACCCATCAAACGATGGATTTTTCAAATTTGAATTCATGGGTTTTTTGGCTAAGGTACTATTCTACCAAGTTTAAAGTTCATTTTAGGTTTTTTACTTGTTTGAGACCATTATTTCAAAGAAAAAGAAACAAGGCACACGGATAGCGAACATACCTCGAAACCCCGAAGAAGATTTTTGCTGAATTTGCAAGGAACGACGAAGCAAAGGCTCAGGCGTGGAGGCAAAAATTGCTAGGAAGACATTGTCTTTTTCAATCGCGGATGTCATGTGAAAATGATAGTAAAAAATTCCTTTATATAACCCTCAGTTCCATTAATTTCCAATTGAATGCTTGGTATAGCGATAGGTGAGGTAGGTGAGTTTAAATTCAAGGACGACGGTGGGAGGACCGGGGTTTGGTGGCTGGGAAGACATCAAACCATGACCATTTCAAAAATCTGTCAAGTGAAATGCAAATGGCCAGGGGAGCTTCGGAGTCTAGTGTTCAGGAAGACAGAAGCTGGTGGTAGTTTGGAACAGCAAAGTCCAAAGAGAAACCCGGGAAGGGAATCCTAGAAGGGCAGGCCCGAAGGGCTAGAAAGGCTTTGCACAACTACCATTTACAATGGCAGAATCAGAATGGAAACCCAAGAGGGGAAACCCGAGGGGGGAAACTCGAGGGTCTAGGCCTGGGAGGAGCCATAGACATCAGAAAGACTGACAGACAAGGGAAACCCGAAATGGCATAAAATTTAGCATTTTTCCAATGGGGTAGAATTTGGTCGAACTTAAGATGTGACTTTTAAGAATGTGTTGACCTGTTAGGGTGCAAAAATGGGCATGCAAAACAAGGCGAAGAAAAAAAAGGACCCGGCAAGAAAAAAAGGAAAGAGAGGGTCCCCGTTCCGAACGGGGCATGTGTGCAATAGGCACAACAAATGGCGACTCTACTGGGAGAATGCTCCCTGTGTTACAAAGATAAATATTCATTTTGAACCCATGATATTTGGTTTCCCACACCAAAGATAATTTTCAAAGCTAAACTAAGAGCAGGTTAAGGAAGGCGAGATTGAATCATGCTGCGACATCATCATAGAGGTGTGTGCGTGGTGAGTTCATTTACTTCCCTCGGAGATAGCACGGGCAACCACTGATTTGGAGGGATAAGCTACATTGTTCACCTAACTCCAAAAGTAACCTAGATATTGCTCCACTGCCATTCAGGCATCCATAGCCCTGATGGAGTTGTAGTTGTGACCCCACGAACATAGCTCTACTACCAGCTAGGTGTCCATAGCCCCGATAGAGATATTCGCACACCCATACGGTTGTTATTTTCGCTTTGTCTATTCTTTTCATTTGATATTTATTTTCAACATTTTTCTCTTTTTCCTTATGTTCAATCATATAAGCAATGAAGCTCACTATGGGCTTGAGAATTACAGTGGTCACTAGAGCAAACTTTAGATTTTTCACTTATCCAACCTTCTCAATAATCCCCATACCATTATTTGGAAATTTTAAAATGTGTTTCTGTGTGTTCCATAATAAATGCAAGGAATTCAAGCGGATAGCCATCCTAGGTTAGTTCAGAGTTCAAAAGTTGAAAACCAATGCTTAGGGGCGTTCAGAGGATAGCAATAGGGAATGAAGGCTTATCTAGAGAATAAAACAAGAGTGGGTAGTAGAGAAAACCACTTATCGAGCTGAGCATAGCCACCATGGCAGAACGAGAAGACTCAATCAAGGTCCAAATAAAAATAGCTAGGAAAAATGAACAAAACTGAAGGACGAAGAAGGAAACCTATCGTAATCTATGTATAGGTATTTGCAAAAGCAGCTCCAAAAGAGCTCAATCTTGGAAGTAATTCTTAAGGTTCTTCCCATTAACGGGTAACATGACATCTTCACCAATCAAAGCCTTTAAGCGAAAAGCATTATTGCTAAGGATTTCAGCAATTTGAAAGGGGCCAATCCAAAGCTTGTTGAATTTTTTGTCCCCCTTTCTTTTCATGGGCCTTGTCCTAGTAAAGGACTAGATCAGAAATGTGGAAGGCCTTAATTGTAGCTCAGCGGTCAAACCATCTTTTGACTACACCTTGATGTTTGGCAAAATAATCTATTGCACGATCTCTTACTACTTCTAGGTGCAGCAACTCGGCAAGGCGAGCTTCTCTGCGATCTCCTCCTTCATAGAAATTGTTGATGAACTGGAGGGTAGGGATTTTCAAGTGTATGGGGAAGACAAGATCCAAGCCATAAATGAGATGATACAGGGAATCTCTGAGGGTAGCCTTGTGACGGGTGCGATCCACCCAAAGGGAAAAACAAAGTTGGGTATGGAAATCCTTGGGATTCCTATCTAGCAATTTCTTGATCATAGTGATCAAGTTCTTGTTGGTTGACTCAGCAAGGCCATTTCCTTAAGGATAATAATTGAATGAAAATTTAAGGGCGATACCATAGTAAAAGGCCCAACTCATGAATTTTAATGAAGCAAAAGCAAGGTCATTATCACATACTAGAGCATAAGGACAACCAAAGTGATTTAAAATAAAAATTTCCAGAAAATTAGTTACCACTTTAGCTATACATTGCCTACAAGCTATTTCCTCTATCCATCTAGTATAATAATTAGAAGTAGTCATAATTTACCTATGTCCAGTAGATGATGGATGGCTTACCGGACCAATGAAGTCGAGACCCCATTGCATGAATGACCTTACCTCCATAATAGGTTGCAATGGGACAACAACATTCCTTTCTTGGGTAGCAGCAGTCTAGCAAACGTGGTAGGTATGGACATGAATGTGAGTGTCCTTGAAAATGGTGGGCCAATAGTACCTAACTCATAATATTTGATGTGCAGTTGACAAAATAGAACTGTGAATAGTCCCGAACTTATCATGGAATTCTATGAGAATACTATCAACTTCTTCCTTACCAAGGCATCTCAAGTAGATACCTTCATGATTCCTCCTGTATAATATGGCACCCTGTAACATGTAGTTTTTTATTTTCAATATAAGGTCTCACCTTTGGACTCCCTACAGATGAGGTGAACATTTATGATTCAGCAAGTAATACACTATGTCATCATACCATTCCCTTGCAGAGACATCCTCCAGATGGTACTGTTGCACTTTGATTTTGGGTCCAACATCAATAACCACCTCTACCATTATTTTGGCAAGTGTTTGCCCTCTCACCAACTTCATTGGTTGGATTTCCATGTCATACTCCTGTAGCAATGCGATCCATTTTCCCTTCGCTCTCCTAGCTCGTTCTATATGATCAATGTCTTCACTACAGGGTCAGGAACTATAGTGAACACTTTGTTGCACAAGATATAATTCTTGAACTTCTTGACCCCCTTAACAAGGGCATATGATTTTTTTTCAATGTTATAATAGTGTAGTTCAGCATCCTTTAGAGGGGTTCTCATGAAGACGACCATATGTTCACTCCCCTCGTCATCCTTTTGTATCAAGATACTGGCACACGAATGATCCAAAGAAAATGAGTAGATGTAGAAGGGATTCAGATAGTTGGGGCTGACCAGCATAGGGGCATCATCAATTTCTTTCTTGATCTCCCCAAAAGAATTCTTTTCTTCTAGGGTCCACTCGACTTTAGCGTCATGTTTTAGCATAGCATTGAGTGGTTTGATGATTTTCGTGAAGCTTGTGATAAACTTGTAGAAAAAGTTGATCTTTCCAAAAAAAAGATTTTAATTCATTTTTTCTTCCTGGCAGCTGGATCTTCATGATTGACTGGATACATTCAAGGTTGATAGAAATTCCTCATTCTGATAGGACATGTCTAAGGAGCCTCCCCTCGGTGACACCAAAGATGCACTTCTTAGGATTAAGGGAAACCCTGAATTCATGACACCTTTCAAAGACCTTGCATAGGTTAGTGATGTGATTACCCCACTACTTTGAGAACACTGTCAAATCATCCATGTAGATGATTATGCATTTGCTGATTAGGTCCTTGAATGCAATATTCATGGCGCGCTGAAAAGTGGCACCAACATTTATTAGTCTGAAAGGCATTTGTCTATAAGTGAAAGTTCCCCATTTGGTGGTGAATGTCATCTTGTGTCGATCTTCATACTGTACCATAAATTGATTGTACCCTAAATATACATCTAGGAAGGACATCATCTGGGAGCCATTTACTATCTGCAACACCTCATCCAATGAATGTACAGGATAGTTATCCTTTTCTATGGCTCAGTTCAGATTGTAGAAGTCAATGCACAATCTGATTTCCCCACTTTTCTTTCTAACAGGAACCAAATTTTCCACCCATGTGGAGTGTCTAACTAGAAAAAAGATCTTGGTAGACAATAACTTTTTTACTTCCTTGTATATTATTGGTTTGAGCAAAGTGTTGACAGGGCACTTCCACTGTCGAAATGGCTTCACATCTGGTCTGAGCAAGATGGTATGGGTGATAATTGACATGTCATACGTCTTGAGATCCTCATAGCCCTAGGTGATGACATTGTGATACTCCCATAGAGCCTCAATTATCCCCTTTCTTTCTTTAGGAGCGCATAATTTACCAATGAAAACGTTCTTGGCATTACCATCCATTTCGAGGTTGTAGGTGTCACATTGGCTACTGATGGTATCCTTCTTAGCCTACTGTTATTGGTCTCTAATCTGATCCAAGTCAAAGATTCACTCTAATTGAACCATTCCCCTAGGGATGGTATTGGTCTTGAGGTTAATGATCCCTTCTATATCTAGGTTTTCCTCTTGAGGTTTGACCTTATCAATTATCTATGTAGCAAACACATCCAAATTGGTGATAAAATCTAGGATGTGTTTGTCATCATTGAATACCTAGAAATTGGCTACATTATCTAGAATTGATGGGACGGAGGTGAGCTCCACCATGAATTTTCTGAGGCCTAATAAGGACAGTGGTTGTAGCGTGCTTGCTGCCTGTGCCAAGGCATTGGCATAATGATTTAGAGTATGTGGGATTAATTGGATATTGAATGCATTCATTCCTTCCAGTAGATCCCATATACGGTGCCTATAGTTGGTGAGTCTTCGATCATAGCAGGAATAGATATTCTTAAATTACTTTACGACCAAGTCTGAATCTCTGTATACTTGTAGCATTTTAACACCTTTTCTCAATGACATCAAAAGGCCCAAAACTAAAGCATCATACTCTTCCATGTTATTATTACAATACAAGTGAAGTCTATGAGCAATAAAGTATGACTTACCTCTAGGACTGATCAATTTGAAACCTGCCCCAACTCCATGCTTTGATTTAGACCCATTAAAGCGCAACGTCCAGAATCTAGGAGAATCCATGAACGTAGAACCAACAAATCTGATTTTCACCTTCGGTGGGGCCTTCATTTCAGTAACTATTTTGGGAGGGGTAGGGATAGAACGTGTTTGTTTGTGTGGTGTTTATCTTGCCTTCTCTTTTAGACTAGCATGTCATTTAACATGTTCAATTGCTATTTGACACAAACAATAGTCAAACTCTGAGTGAGCACCATTGTGTACCCTAAACCAATTAGGCAGCAAGGGTTCGTAAAAGTTCATTCAAGTTCCTAGACTAAGCTGGTCTTGAACACATTTTTCCATGAAATCTTGGAAACCGTCTAGCAATCCAACACTATTATCCTCTCCTGACTCTTCATCGTCGGATTCTATCAATGCTTCAGTGCTCTGAGAGGCATTGGCTAAATTAGCAGGTGGGATGCATAATACAATGAAGACCTCACTTATTCCCTCTTCTTCAAGGCATTCTTGCTCATTCAGATACGATACTAGGGAATAATTCCCCAAAGACGTTTCAAGATACAACACCTCATTCGTGTTGTTGTATTCGGTGATCATGAATCTCATCTGTGGTTCCCAATCAATCCAAACCGGATTCAGAATTCCTTTCCATGGAAACCAAATGTGGGAGAAGTCAGTTGTGGTGTATCCATTCTACGCCCTTGTGAAATCCCTTCCTAGGATTATACCATACGTATTCGAGATATCATCCACTTGAATGTCTATGGTCTGTTGGATCCAGGGATCAGCAGCAATCTGCATGGGTATTCTATTAATCTCCCCTACTATGTTGATCTCATTCTTTTCAAGTTGTGTCACCCTCCGTCGGGAAGGAGTTGGCATTAATCTAAGCGCCTTGCACATGCTCAGGGGCATGACATTGGCCGAAGCTCTTGAATCAAGTAGGAAGTTATGGAGGTTCCTGAACACACAGATGGTGGTTAGAAAGGGAGGAGTTTCAAATTTCCCCTAAAACAATCCCTTGGAAATGTCCACTTGGGTGACTTGTCCCTTGTCCTTCTTATTGCCCTTGCTTTTGATTGGTACTTGATTAGTTACTCTGTTAGACTTCTTGTTTGCTTGCTGACCTGCTAGCAGGTCATCCTTACTATTGAAGATTTGTCTAATGACTGGCTCACTTTTTTGATCATCAAAGGAGACCCTCTTTGCTAGAGTTTCTTGAGTTGACCCCTGTGATGGAGTCTCATTTATCATTCTAAAAAAGGCATTCCTAATGATAGGCACCTTTAGTAGCTTGAAGGCGGACACACTTAGCTTCACTTTTTTAAATTCCTCAACAATATAATCCCCATCTGCTGAACTTCTTGATCATAGGAAAAATTGTTGGAAGATCTAGTGGCTTGGCTTTGGCTATTGTTCTGATGTTTATTCCTACTAAGATACCATGTGGGTGTATGGGGAAAACCTAGGTTATTACTTGCATTTCGATCGGGAGGAGTGCTGAAATTATTCGGTGGAGTGGAGGTCGTAAAAGGACCTCCAGCATGACCACAAACTTGTATATTTTTGAGGTTTTAAGGGGTAGTCTGTTGGTGAAACATTTGGACTTCATCTTCCTTAGGCTCTTCTTCATCCTCTTTAGGACCATTATCTACCGAATCAAAAAGTTGAGCCAAAGGACTTTCGAAACTTACCTCTTCTACTTTATCGCAACTATTCGAGTTGGCACTCTCCTGCTCTGGTGCATTGCATTCAACCTTTGGAAAAGGAGCTTGGTTCACCACCAACATCGAGGAGTCATATGGGTTTGACGTGACAATGTCTCTACACCCTAAATTTTCCACTGCATTCTAGACTTCAACCTGGAAAATCTTAGCAGCAGTTTGGAATTCTAGACAATCCAACTTGGAGTGGCGACTTGTTTTGTGTATGTGACACCAACCAGATAGAGTAGCCTCTTCCAAGTAAAATCCATTTGTGACCTTCTTGTTGTTGCTGGGATGATCAAGGGGTGTGGGAATGCTACCATTGTTGGGTCATGTGTTCCATGTCCAATTTTGTTGTTGGAAGGGCCTTCTATCAAAGTTCTGACCCGAATTATGATTTCTATCATAATTTGTTTGGATGACGTGCTAGCATCCTGATTGTCCAGACTTTCACGATGATCTCAGTTATCATGATTAAGGTTAGCCTGGATACTCTTTTGTGACACTTGCATCTAGTTATTTTGATTCCTCAAGTGCATCATTTTTGTTGACATCTTTTTGATAATTTCTATGAGCTTGTCAATCCTATCCTTTTTGGCATTGTTTGGTTGCGATGCTGAATTCTAGAGGAACATGGGCTATGCAACTGGTTGATTTTGATGAGTGGGTGGGAATTTAGCTGTTTCGATGTACGCTGACACTTGGGATGGCTGAGGATGCGAATGTGATTACTGGGGCAGCAAGTAGTGAGGTACCAAATATGTCTGATTCATGGGCTACCTAGGATGTGGAACCATAGGTAGCTATGGTACTAGATTCAACAGGGGTGTCTGATGCTGCAAGGCTTGAGTAAGCCCCTAAATCTGCACCAGATGTGCGGTTTTTCCAAGAGAAGGCAGCAAGCCAAAAATATTCTACCCCAAATCTGTGTTGGCAATAATGGCTCAACGTATGCATTGACCAACCTAGCAGGCAGTGGTCACATTCTTTTTACAAGATATGATGTGAGGTTATCCAACGCTACATAGTAAATAGGAGATGAAAGCATCATTGAAAATGTATGGGGCCTTTAGCTAGGTGTAGGCTCTATGGAAATGGTCATTAAACAAATTGATCGGTTCATTATTCTCCCTTTGAACTGACATGAAGTGTCGGTATGAGTCTGCAGGGCTAACTGGAGTCTTGAACTTCTACAGAAAAGCATTATTCAGAAGATCTCATGTGTTGATAGTCCCAGCTAGAAAATTGATGTACCAGTAGAAGGCCTCGTCCCCTAAGGAGTAGGGAATGAGCCTGCAAGCCACATCTTCGTAAATAACCTGCATAGTCTTCAAAGCAATTTCGAAGATCTTGACATGCTCCTTGGCTGTCCTCTATGGATCCTAGGAGCTAAACTTCGTGTAAAAATTATCGAGATTCTTTGGCATATCGTGGTAGAGGTTGAAGGCCAAAGGAGATAGTTTATTGCCTAGTCATGCCATTAGAGAGGGTGGTGGAGGTGGTTGCACCAAATTGGCTTGTAACTGTAAAAGGGCAATAGCAACTGATAGGACAACAACAGGGTTGGAGAGTGTGTTTGGTTGAAAGGCAGTGTTCAGCCTAGATGGAGTGGTAGCCTGGAAGGTTGTTTGGATTAGGTGAGTGGGAGGTGGTACTGCCAATGGTGATGGAGAAGATAGATGTTAAAGAGAAGTGAGTTGATCCGGTGAATTGGTGATGGATGGTGTTGGAATTGTAGAAATTTTAAATTTTACAGCGTATTGCATTTGTGAGGTTCCATCATTAAAGCCCTTACATTAAGCATAAAGTCTCCTCATGTCGTTAATTGGCCTATTCTATGTTGTTTGACCCTTCTTGAATTCACTTGCTCCCTTTTGTTTCATTAAAAGATCCCTATCGGCAAGACATGGTAGAAGTCTTCCCGAGATGTGTTATCATTAATATGTATTGGTTGCAGATAGTCGGCGGGACTTTGCAGAATGTTTCGGCAACTAAAAGACTCATACCGGCATATGTTGGAGCATCGTCATAACATCACAGTGAACTTAGTAAGTCTTGCCGACTGGAATATGGAGGGGTCGTTTCGGCCTAACTAATAAGTATCGGCATGAAGTCATAGCGACATCCTTATGTCTTGCCGATTGACTTATATGCAAAATATTTCGATGTGACTTAAAATCTTCGGGGAGAGTCTTGGCGAGGTCACATTTGTTTTGCCGAACTTGATGTAAGGAAATCTTGGAACTGCTGGAAAAGGTATTGGTGTCTTGCTGACTCGAAATATATACCGATGGAGATATGTATCGCTAAGAAAAGGATCCTTCGGCGTAAGCTTCATCGAGGTTCAAATGTTACATCGACAAAGTGGTTTGAGGTAAGTCTCACCGAATGAAAGAAGTCTTTGGAGATGTTTTCGGTAAGACATTTGATATCGGTACGAGTCTTCCTGAAGTTTTATTGTCTTGCTGAAAATATAATTTCAGTTATAGTTTTTGGGTGAGACAGTTCAGAGGATATGTCAAAGTGTTAAGTTTTCGGCCAGAACGGTAAAGTTTCTTGGTAACCACAGTGTGAAGGGGATGTATATCGGTGTGAGATGGTGGAATCTATGTGATGTCTCCCCGACTCAGAATGTTATGATGACATGTAAAATGGAGTAGCAGTTGTCATATTTGGAGTCTGAATTTCGATAAGACTATACTTTTGTCTTGACGAAAGGATGTGATAGACGTTGAATATGATTTTGCCCCAGATTTGAAAATCTCTTACCGAAGGGACATCTGATGTGACAGTGCCAATTTGAAATTGATGTTCATTCGTGTTTCATTAATGGCGGGACGGAATAATACAGTAGGAATTGAATCATTTCTTTTATCCGAAATGATTGCAGAAGAGTAGGTGTGAGAAGCAGAGAACCAGGGCTATTCTCAATTTGAAAAGCTCAAAGTATAAGATTGTAAGTGATTATTTCTTGGCTCTTGTGTTTTCGATTATATAAATTTTAAAAATGGAGTCCTCTGGTTATGGAAAGGGTAAAGGTAGAAAGCTGGCTGTGACCAGCTCATCAAAAGGAAAAAAGAAAAAGGTTGATACAGAATAGGAGGGCATTGAGAGAAGATTAAATCAGGATCTTATTGACCAACTGCCTGGCTCGGGCCCAAAAGCAAGGAGATCTGCACAGCTTAGGGCTGAGGTAGATAAATTGGATGACAAATGTAAGTTCATAGGTGATGTCTTGACTGCAATTAGGGGTTACGAGCTTTTCAATTTCCATTATCATAGAAGGCACCGTTTTGAACCAGTTTGCAACCCATGGAAATTGAATGTGGGGAAACCAGTATGCCCTAATGTCTTTGTGAATACGGAATTGGTAAAACTTCTTGCTGATAACTATGATCCAAAGCATAAGACTATATGTGACCCATCTGGAAAGCCACAAATACATGTATCCCGAGAAGCCATACGTGAAGTTTTCAAGCTAGAAGGGTTTTGTAATGAGGAAATCAATTGTGAAGAGTTGGAGAAAGAATTTTCATGAATGGATACAACATATAAGGGCTGGAGGTTGCCTATTCATAGGATTAAAAGGGGTAACAGTTCAGAACCGTTACAAGATTCTGAGGGGCCTCCTTATCATGTAGATTTGTTTGAATCTTATATGAAGTATACATATTTTTCAGTATGTCAAGTATTGGGAATGGATGCCCCAGAGCTCATGTCAATTGTGCCAATGGTTATCACAGCAGACATCCAGTATCACAACTCCAGGCCATTTGATTATGCTTCATATATTGCCAAAGAGCTTGATTCAGGGTTGATAGCCATAAAGAGTGGAGCTTCTATTGTTCATTTAAGGCATTATTCACTATTGATGCACTTAGTGTTGTATTATGGACAAGAGTTGGGAGTATGGCCATTAGAGATGAAGATTTCTCAGGTTGGAAAAGAGGGTGAAGCATTGCCTATTCAATTGTGGACTGCTATTTGGGATAGCAGGTTTGTTAACTCTAGTTTCATTCATTTTGAAGAGTATTTTGTGAAAACTTTATACAAATTGTATAGACATCCTTGTAATTACTCATTAACCCCTGAGATTAAGAGGTTTCTTCGGCCAAAGGATTTCAATGGGCCAATTGATCATAATTGGGGTGATTGGTACTATTTGGAGGGAGCCACAATTATTAGGGTGTATGGGTTTGAGGATACTCCTTTTATTTTACCAAGGACAGTTCCAAATAGAATTGCTTATTTGGAGATTGTTAGGCAATTGGAATTTAGTAATGTGATGCTTTTTAGTTCATATGGGAAACAGGCTTTCATGCCTAGCACATTATGTTTTGGTGATTTCACTGTGTTAGCAAAGGAAGGATATAATTCAATTCTTGATAAATTGTTGCAATACGATATGAAAAGGGGACCACCTATGAAGGATTTTGATCCTGAGGGGTATATCAACTCAGCTAAGGAGAGGATTAATTTTGGGAAGTATCATCATGTGCCTTATCTTTTTGATGATATGATCAGAAATCTCTGGATGAGGAAGAAGCTGAAGCTATGGTTGAGAGTTATAATCAGGGACTACAGGATACAGGATATTTGTCTTCTGGAAGTGAAGACATTCCAGCATGTAAAGTACCACAGGGTATAACAGAGAAGATGTCTAGACAGAGGACTCAGAAATATGTTTGCCCGGTTAAGGAACAGAGTCTGGAGACAGGAGATATTGATGTGAGGCATATGGAGTATAGGTCATTTGTTTCAGATAATGAATTTATAAACTCTCCAGAATTTAAATCATTTTTGTACAAACAGAAAGGAAAAGAAATAAGGGAAGGAGTTGGTTCAATCACTTCTGGGAATTAGGAGTAGCTTCTGGACCAATTACGAAGATGTGTAGATGAGGAAATGGAAAATATGACTCCTAAAAAGGGGAGGAAAATGTTGGAGAATGCTGGAGTAATGATTTTCCCTAGTCTTGATTTAAATTCTGCATTAGTATTTGATAGTTTTCTGAAGGATACTAACACTGTGCATAAATTGGATAAGGATAAGGTAACGAAGGTATATGCAGGATCAAAATTTAACACTAATGAAGGTTCATTAATGATATGGGATTTGTACCCATCTCATAGGAAATCAGTGGTGATTGATACTGAAAAGGCATTTGGTCATGTCATGACCTTAAAGGTTGGAGAGGTAGACCCTATGGTTATTGCAGAAATTGGTATTGATATTGCCAAATTGAATAAAACACAGATTCAGGCATTGATAAGGGAACGAGAGATGTATAAAGCAAATAATGAGAGACTGCTCAGAGAGAATTATAGGTTGAAAGATTTGGTAGGTGTTCCTGCAATGCCAACCAAAATGCTTACTCAAGGAGAAAGTTCCCAGACAAAAGAACATTGGGTTGGATCGAGTGCTTATAATCAAAGAAGGTACGATGCTATTACAACAATTGTAAAGAAGCGGCAGGTCAATTTGACATCTTGGCTGAATCAGTTGTGGGGAAAGTTTTCCTCTACTATGAATGCAATAAAAGAGCATGAGAGGATGAAGGAACGGGTAATGGATAAATTTCAAGAATTGACCATGCGTAACGAGGTTGGTAGCACTGCATCTGACGGAGCAAATAATATTATCAGTCGTCATCAAAAGTTTTATGATGAGTTGCTCGGGGACAAAAATGGATTGACTGAAGCTGCTAATACAATTATGGTTACACTTTTTGATGCTAAAGGAGAAGTCAAGGATGCTGCTAGGTGGAGGAACGAGTGTGGTGCGATGCTGAAAGAGGTTATGAAGACATCCTTTGTGGAAGATACATCTCTAGAAGACATGAGTGAGTGGGTGGAAGATATGATTAGAATGGAAACTGCAATTCGGAATGCCGTTGAAGATGCAGATACTTTTAATTGTCAAGATTACTTGGATTACCTTGCTACAACTCACTTATGGTTAACAAGGGCTTAATTGTCTTCAAAGCTTTTCGTATTTTGTTTAATCTTATTTCTGAAGGGATGCGTCCTTTCATATTCTGCATGTATAAAAGCCGCTTTCAAGAGACAAAAGAGTGGGGGCTTTTTGTAAAAAAGGGGGATAAGACTGGTAGCATATGTAAATGATGGAGATATCAAAAGAACAAAATTTTAATATAATGGCGTAACATTTTTTGGCATCAGTTGTTTATGGTAATTATTAATTAGTATTATTGAGGTTGTCTCCTTATTTTGTGTTTCCTGGTTGTTTGGATTTATGTAAACAAGTTTTTACATCATTCATCAATGCACATTTGTTGTATTTGTATGATCAATTCATTGTTTCTTTCCAACAAAGATTAAAATTCTTTGCGTTGATCATAATAAACAGGGAATATAAATTGGGATTATTAAGAAGAAACTCAGTGATCATAAATGGCACGTTTATACAAGTTATAAACCAAATAAAATACTAAACAGCTTGAATGTTTGCCAGTAAAATAAACCCATCTTTGAAATTTTTTTGACTCCGTAAATCCCATAAGGCACTGGTCTTACTTCTCAATTTAAGTTTCATTCACATTCTCCACGCTTGTTAAGTTTTTAGTCTATCCTTTTCAAATATTGGTATGTACTAATCATTAAATCCAGCGTTAATTCATTTCAGAATTACCATTGTAGATTAATTAAATAAGATTGAGCTTTCTTGAGTCAATTAGGTATACCCACCTAGGTTCAACATTACCTTAAAGAGTAGAAGGTTGAGTTTTCTTAACCTTGTCTGTTACCCTAAAGCGTATCAAGAAGTTGGCATCTTCTTGAGCCATCTAGCCTACGTTTTTGAGAGAACAAATTGGCGACTCTACTGGGGACAAACAAAGAATCTGTGCCTTAATCATAGAGTTAAAAGTCCTATGTATAGACTCCGCTGGGAATCATAAGTAACATTCTTTTTCTCACTTTTTAAAGAAAAGGGTGAGTGGCGACTCTAATTTGAAGTATTGAGGTATGAATGGAAGAAGATCTCAATTTAAAGGGGGTCATTCTAGAGCTCCTCCTAATGATGGAAGATGGGTGCACAAAGATAATAAAATCGACAAAGGCAAAGAAAAAAGTGATGATATGTTCTTGATAAATAAAGATAAGTTATCAATGCCTTTTGGTAGAAAATGCTTTGACAATTCATCTGAAGAGCCTTGTACACCAGAAGAGCAGAGAAATCCTTTTTACAACCCCCAGAAATAAGCTGAATTTGAATCTGGGTTTGAAGCAGAAAGACTCAGAGTTCAATATGAATATGATCAAAAAATGAAGAATAATCAGGAAGAACTTACTAATCAGGAAGTCAATCAAGAAGATTACGAATCTTTAACATATGATGAAATTAAAGCATGATTTGAGTCTCAGAAAAGGGAGAGGGAAGAGCAAGAAAAGGCCCGGATGATTCAGGCAATAAAGGAGTTTAGACTACAGAAAGCTCAGAATATTCCTCATGGGTTGGGTTCTCCTCCAAGGTATATACCACCCCATAAACTGAATACTCAAGGTGCTGGGCATTTTCAACTACCAAAGATCCCTCAATATCAAATGGGGAATCCAAATAGATAGCCAAACCCTCCACCACCTATTCCCCCACAATATATGAAAAATTATCCACGTCCTGGTCAACATCATGTGCCACAACAGAATTTACAATATAATAATCTTATGTTTCAGTATCAGTATACCACTATGATCAGACAGTTTGATTTGGCAGGGTTTCAGTTGTGCCCTTATCCTATGGATGGCTCTTGGAGAAGTTCGGTACCAAAATTTATAGTGAGCAATGCAATCACTGTTGAGGAACATTTGAGGAGTTTCAATGCTTTTATTCAGGATTTGGATATACCATATGAAGATCTGCATATGAGGTTGTTTATGATGTCCCTTATTGAGGAAGCTAGGGATTGGTTTAATAGCTTGGCAATAGCTTCTATTTATTCTTTTCAGATATTTCAACATCAGTTCCTTGAACAATTCGGGAATCTGAGTGCACCAGATGTTGCTCTCCATGAACTAATGCGAATTCAGAAAGGTCAAAATGATTCAATTTTTGATTTCAACAGAAGATTTAACAAATTACAAAATAGAATTCCCTCGGGATCAAAATTACCATATTTTGTGGCATTGAGTGTTTACCTGAATGCATTCGACCCCAAAACAAGGTATGAGTTGAGAAATAGGTTCCCAAGGGACTTGGCTGAAGCACAAAAGATGGCACTAATAATTGAGAAAAATAGAAAAGCCGTGGGGATAATGAATAAAAGAGACAACCCTAAACCCCTCCAGCAAAACAATAATTATCAATACAAGAAGGAGAACACATACAGGAGGGATAGGCCTATGCTGCAGGATATGCCTTACAATACAAACTGGAAGGATGGAAAACCTATGATAGACAAGTTCAGGGATAAGGAAACTCCTGACCCATTAAGAAAGAAAGGAACTTATATGGTGAACAACAATTATTTTTGTGAAGTATGTAACAAGCCACACTCCCCTAAATATTGTGTTGTAGCATAGAAAATGCAAGAGGAGGGAGAGTTAGTGGTAGACAGTGGAAAAGATCACAAGGTCTACTTGACTTCAAATGCTCTTCAAAACATTGAAGAAAGATATTCGTCTTCAGAAGAAGGAGGTTATGAATATGATGTTATGGAGCAAAGGTAAAAAATTTGTATGGCTGAGCAACAGGTCTTTTCTAATTCTGAGGATGATTGTGTAGAGCCACAACATGTTGAGGCTCTTGTTTTTAATAATGTGAGAAGACTGACCGATGAGGAGATAAAAAAATTAACTGTTGCTGCAGTTGAAGAAGCGAAGAGTAAGTAATGGTTGAGAAATAGGACCGTAAATGAGAAGGAAGGTGTCCCTAGGGGTATCTTTATGAAAGATCAAAAGGCTACACAAGGAATGCAGAAGAAAAATGAAAACAAACAACATGAAGAAAGTAAACAAGATCCTAGTCAAAAGGATGAAATAAAAGAATTACATAAAGAAGTTCAAAGGACAGATCTGCTAGGTAAGAAGGAGGAGAACAAA
The DNA here is from genome assembly GCA_007115665.2 of Sequoiadendron giganteum. Taxonomy (NCBI): domain Eukaryota; kingdom Viridiplantae; phylum Streptophyta; class Pinopsida; order Cupressales; family Cupressaceae; genus Sequoiadendron; species Sequoiadendron giganteum. The sequence continues at coordinate 118,485,864 of CM021103.1, read as the reverse complement.
GGAGAAATGTTAGAACAAAAGAAAATGAGTAAAACTGAAGGTTCTTCTTTTGAATTTACTCAAGCATTATCTCAGGTAAAAATGTCTGTCCCACTTCTTGAAATGATGAAAATTAAGGAATACAGGGACAGTGCAGTGCAATTGATAACAAATGAAAGTGAAAAATATTTGGCTTCTGAAAATAAAATGACTGTCAAAAATAAACAGGATAAAGTAAATATTCTAGAGATTTGTTTAAGTAATGCATTGACAAGTCCACCACTAGTTGATCCTTTCTTTACAACATTACTCATAAATAACAAATTGTTGAGGAATTGCATGATAGATTCCGGTGCTGCAATAAATATTATGCCAGTAGGAGTGATGAAGCAGTTGGGTATGTGAGTGGACACATATGAAGGGAAATGTTATGCAATGGATAATCGACCTGTTCCTGTGGTAGGTATAATGAAAGATGTAGAAGTCAAGTTAGCTGCTTATCCTGAGGTGGCTTATAATATTGATGTAACAGTGATAGACACTCCTCCTCAATTCGGTATGCTTTTATCAAGGCAATGGACGACAGCCATTGGTGGAAATGTCCAGTTCGACCTCTCTTATGCAACAATTCCGGTGAATGGCCAAGAAGTGAAATTATACAGAGAGCCAAGAATGAATCAGCTTATTGACTATGTGCCACAGGATCAGGTCAATTGTTTTTGTGATGTTGACCTTGGGAGTTTTAATATAGAGCCAGCACAACCAGAATTAACTAATAGTGATCCTATTGAGAAGCATGCTACACAGAATAATGATGGTATCTGGAAAATGTATTTCGATGGAGCATGTAATCAAGAAGGAAATGGAGCTGAGATAGTATTTGTTTCACCTAAAGGTATTACATTTAAGTATTCATTCCTGTTAACTTTTGAATGTACAAATAATGTAGCAGAGTATGAAGCTCTATTAACAGGATTAAATATAGCAGTACAACATAAAATAAAGTTGCTTGCTGTCCTGGGAGATTCAGAATTAGTTGTCTCGCAAGTTAAGTCAAAATATACAGCAAAAAACAAAAGGTTAAAGCAATACAAAAATGTTGTATGGGACACCATTGAGTTGCTGGATGCCTTTTCAATTGAATGGGTAGATAGGTCTAAAAATATAATGGTAGATTTTTTAGCTAATGTAGCATTGAAGAAAGATGATATTACCTTGGCTGGAGTATCACAAATTGAACTCAAGACTAGACCTGCTATACCTGATAATGTGTACAATTGGCAAGTTTTTGATGATGATAATGATCTGTTAAAATTCCTTCACTGCATAGATCAGTATGAAGCCCAGGAGATTGATTTTAATGCTTTTGTTGAAGAAGTTGATGGAAAAGAAACAATATTTGGGAGAGAAGTTTTACAGCTGAAAACCAATAAACTCCCTAAAGGGCTGGTGGCACTTGAGAGGGTATATGATGGAAATGATCGATCTTTTGTGAAACAGACACCAGTTGGAAAAAATGATATTGAAGAAATTAATTTGGGAACTGAAATGGCGCCAAAAAGGGTATACATAGGTAAAAGGATAAGTCCCATGATTAGAAAAATGCTGGTGGAGTTATTGAGAAAATATAAACATGTATTTGCTTGGTCTTATGAAGATTTAAAAGCATACAGAGAAGATTTGTTCCAACATGAAATACCGTTGAAATAAGATGCGAAACCATTCAGACAAAAACAAAGACTGATAAATCCAACTCTGGGGCCTAAAATGCAGGAAGAATTAACAAAACTCAGAGATGGTGGAATTATTAAACCTATTAGACATTCGACATGGGTTTCAAATTTGGTCCCTGTCAGAAAGAAAAATGGAGATATCAAATTATGTGTGGACTTCAAAAATCTGAATATAGCATCCCTTAAGGACAATTATCCTTTGCCAAATATGGAGGCTGTACTGCATAAGGTGACAGGTTGTGAATTGCTATCTATGATGGATAGATTTTCTGGGTATAATCAAGTTAAGGTTAAAGAATCTGAATAATACAAAACAACATTCACGACCCCTTGAGGAACATATGTTTATTTAAGAATTCCATTTGGTCTTACAAATGCAGGAGCGACTTTTCAGAGAGCCATGGATGTGGCATTTGCTGATTTAATAAATATTCTCATGGTGGTATATCAAGATGACCTTACTGCTTATTCGAAGAAAGCTGAAGATCATGTTCATCATTTGGAGAATGTATTTATAAAAGCTCTTGAATATGGAATTAGTTTAAACCCCAAAAAATGTAATTTTGCAGTCACAGAGGGTAAACTTCTAGGACATATTGTTTCAAAGGAAGGAATCAGGATAGACCCTGAGAGAGTTGAGGCCATTGACAAAATGTCTATCCCTAAAAATGTCAAAATGATACAGTCTTTCTTTGGACAAATAAATTTCATTAGGAGATTTGTTCCTAATTTTGCTGAGATTGTTAAGCCCATAGCCAAAATGTTGAAAAGGGGACAAAAGATAGATTGGACTGCAGAGGCTTTGGATGCTTTTGTAGATATTAAACGAGCTATCAAGGAGGCTCCTATACTCAAATCTCCTGATTTCTCAAAACCTTTTCAGATTTTTTCGTTTGCCTCTATGCACACTGTTGCAGATGTTATGTTACAAAAAAATGAGGACGGTCATGAATAGCCTATATCCTTTTTTAGTAAGTCATTGCAGGGATCAGAATTGAAGTATGACATAATGGAAAAGTAAGCGTTTGCACTGGTGAAACCTGTAAAAAATTTTAGACCGTATCTTGTTGGAGCTAAGGTAGTTGCTTATGTTCCTCACTCAGCAGTCAAAGATATTCTGACACAGTCTGAAGTAACGGGCAAAATATGTAAGTGGATTAATAGAATCCAGGAGTTTGATATAGAGGTGTAGATTACTAAGTTAATTAGAGGTCAAGGCTTGGCTAAATTAATGGTAGAAACAAATATTGAAGCAAATCAGGTTTGCAATGCTGAAAAGGAGAATCTAATTGCAAGCATTGAACATACTCATTGGTATACAGATATTGTGTATTATCTTAAATACATGAAGTGTCCAGAACAAATGAATGATAACCAGAAAAGAACATTGAAGTTATAGGCTTCTAAATATGTTTTTATGAATGGAGATTTATTTTGGAAAAACAGGGATGGTATATTGTTGTTGTGTCTCAATGAATCTCAGTCTCAGCATGTCTTAGGTGAAATGCACGAAGGAGTTTGTGGAGGGCATTACTCAGCAAAAACAACTACTCAGAAGATTCTTAGGGTAGGATATTATTGGCCGAAAATCTTTAATGACTCTTTTTTGCATGTAAGGAAATGTGAGGCTTGCCAGAAATTCTCTGGAAAGTTGAAATATCAGGGAGCCTTTCCACTTCGGCCCATGCAGGTTGATGCCCCTTTTCATCAATGGGGAATTGATTTCATTGGGGAAATACCAGAAAAATCGAGTGGTGGGCATAGCTGGATATTAGTTGCCACCGATTATTTCACCAAGTGGGTAGAGGCTATTCCAACCAAATAGGCTACAAGTAAGGTGGTGACACGGTTCTTGATGGATAATATCATTACTAGATTCGGTGCACCAGCAAGATTAATCATTGATAATGGAATGTGTTTCAGATCAGATGAATTCAGGAGTTTTTGTAGCACATATGGTATTAGCATATCTTATGCAGCCCCTTATCATCCACAGGCCAATGGACAAGCAAAATCTAGCAATAAGAGCCTCCTGAAGATTATAAGAAGGATGCTTGATCAGAATAAAAGGGCTTGGGATTCAAAATTAAGACTAGCCATATGGGCTGATAGAATTACGGTGAAGAAGGCAATTGGGAAATCTCCATTTGAACTAGTATATGGAACACAGGCCAGGATGCCTTTACAAAATTTGTTACCAGTTTACAAGTTCATTCTACAAGAAGATTTGGATATTCCTGAACCTATGGAGGAGAGAATGGAACAGTTGGCTGAACTGGATGAAATAAGGAGGGTGGCTCAAAATCAGAATGTGAAATTGCACGCATAGATGAAATATTTATTTGACAAAAGGGCAAAAGATAGGAAATTTAGGGAGAGTGATTTGGTACTGATGTGGAATGCGAGGTGCCAGGAAAAGGGAAAACATGGGAAGTTTGAAGCTTTATGGCTTGGGATTTTTGTGGTGGTTGGAAAGAAAGGAGAAGATTCATATTATTTGCAAAATATGGCAGGTGAAGATCAAGAATTGCCTGTACATGGGCAGTTCCTGAAACAATTTTTCTCTTAAAACAATTCAGGGGATTGGGAGTTGCCAGTGCATAGACAACTCTTGATGATCCCTTTTTATTTTCTTTTCCATGCATAGTAGTATAGGGTCGTTTGTTTTGTTGCCTTTCCTTTTACTCCATTATGTTCATCATCTTGATATTGGTCTGCTCACCCAGAAGATCTGAATCCTTGCAATGATCTTGCTATCATTCATACCCAGACGGAGCCACTGTTGGAACTGTAGAAATTTTATCTCTCAAAAACGTAGGCTAGATGCCTCAAGAAGATGCCAACTTCTTGATACGCTCTAGGGTAACAGACAAGGTTAAGAAAACTCAACCTTCTACTCTTTAAGGTAATGCTGAACCTAGGTGGGTATACCTAATTGACTCAGGAAAGCTCAATCTTATTTAATTAATCTACAATGGTAATTCTGAAATGAATTAACACTGGATTTAATGATTAGTACATACCAATATTTGAAAAGGATAGACTAAAAACTTAACAAGCATGGAGAATGTGAATGAAACTTAAACTGAGAAGTAAGACCAGTGCCTTATGGGATTTACGGAGTCAAAAAAATTTCAAAGATGGGTTTATTTTACTGGCAAACATTCAAGCTGTTTAGTATTTTATTTGGTTTATAACTTGTAAAAACATGCCATTTATGATCACTGAGTTTCTTCTTAATAATCCCAATTTATATTCCCTGTTTATTATGATCAACGCAAAGAATTTTAATCTTTGCTGGAAAGAAACAATGAATTGATCATACAAATACAACAAATGTGCATTGATGAATGATGTAAAAACTTGTTTACATAAATCCAAACAACTAGGAAACACAAAATAAGGAGACAACCTAAATAATACTAATTAATAATTACCATAAACAACTGATGCCATAAAATGTTACGCCATTATATTAAAATTTTGTTATTTTGATATCTCCATCATTTACATATGCTACCAGTCTTATCCCCCTTTTTTACAAAAAGCCCCCACTCTTTTGTCTCTTGAAAGCGGCTTTTATACATGCAGAATATGAAAGGACACATCCCTTCAGAAATAAGATTAAACAAAATACGAAAAGCTTTGAAGACAATTAAGCCCTTGTTAACCATAAGTGAGTTGTAGCAAGGTAATCCAAGTAATCTTGACAATTAAAAGTATCCGCATCTTCAACGACATTCTGAATTGCGGTTTCCATTCTAATCATATCTTCCACCCGCTCACTCACGTCTTCTAGAGATGTATCTTCCGGAGAGGATGTCTTCATAACCTCTTTCAGCATCGCACCACACTCGTTCCTCCACCTAGCAGCATCCTTGACTTCTCCTTTAGCATCAAAAAGTGTAACCATAATTGTATTAGCAGCTTCAGTCAATCCATTTTTGTCCCCGAGCAACTCATCATAAAACTTCTGATGACGACTGATAATATTATTTGCTCCTTCAGTTGCAGTGCTACCAACCTCATTACGCATGGTCAATTCTTGAAATTTATCCATTACCCATTCCTTCATCCTCTAATGCTCTTTTATTGCATTCATAGTAGAGGAAAACTTTCCCCACAACTGATTCAGCCAAGATGTCAAATTGACCTGCCGCTTCTTTACAATTGTTGTAATAGCATCGTACCTTCTTTGATTATAAGCACTCGATCCAACCCAATGTTCTTTTGTCTGGGAACTTTCTCCTTGAGTAAGCATTTTGGTTGGCATTGCAGGAACACCTACCAAATTTTTCAACCTATCATTCTCTCTGAGCAGTCTCTCATTATTTGCTTTATACATCTCTCGTTCCCTTATCAACGCCTGAATCTGTGCTTTATTCAATTTGGCAATATCAATACCAATTTCTGCAATAACCATAGGGTCTACCTCTCCAACCTTTAAGGTCATGACATGACCAAATGCCTTTTCAGTATCAATCACCACTGATTTCCTATGAGATGGGTACAAAGCCCATATCATTAATGAACCTTCATCAGTGTTAAATTTTGATCCTGCATATACCTCCGTTACCTTATCCTTATCCAATTTATGCACAGTGTTAGTATCCTTCAGAAAACTATCAAATACTAATGTAGAATTTAAATCAAGACCAGGGAAAATCATTACTCCAGCATTCTCCAACATTTTCCTCCCCTTTTTAGGAGTCATATTTGCCATTTCCTCATCTACACATCTTCGTAATTGGTCCAGAAGCTGCTCCTCATTCCCATAAGTGATTGAACCAACTCCTTCCCTTATTTCTTTTCCTTTCTGTTTGTACAAAAATGATTTAAATTCTAGAGAGTTTATAAATTCATTATCTGAAACAAATGACCTATACTCCATATGCCTCACATCAATATCTCCTGTCTCCAGACTCTGTTCCCTAACCGGGCAAACATATTTCTGAGTCCTCTGTCTAGACATCTTCTCTGTTATACCCTGTGGTACTTTACACGCTAGAATGTCTTCACTTCTAGAAGACAAATATCCTGTATCCTATAGTCCCTGATTATAACTCTCAACCACAGCTTCAGCTTCTTCCTCATCCAGATTTTTGATCATATCATCAAAAAGATAAGGCACATGATGATAATTCCCAAAATTAATCCTCTCCTTAGCTGAGTTGATATACCCCTCAGGATCAAAATCCTTCCTAGGTGGTCCCCTTTTCATATCGTATTGCAACAATTTATCAAGAATTGAATTATATCCTTCCTTTGCTAACACAGTGAAATCACCAAAACATAATGTGCTAGGCATGAAAGCCTGTTTCCCATATGAACTAAAAAGCATCACATTACTAAAGTCCAATTGCCTAACAATCTCCAAATAAGCAATTCTATTTGGAACTGTCCTTGGTAAAATAAAAGGAGTATCCTCAAACCCATACACCCTAATCATTGTGGCTCCCTCCAAATAGTACCAATCACCCCAATTATGATCAATTGGCCCATTGAAATCCTTTGGCTGAAGAAACCTCTTAATCTCAGGGGTTAATGAGTAATTACAAGGATTTCTATACAATTTGTATAAATTTTTCACAAAATACTCTTCAAAATGAATGAAACTAGAGTTAACAAACTTGCTATCCCAAATAGCAGTCCACAATTGAATAGGCAATGCTTCACCCTCTTTTCCAACCTGAGAAATCTTCATCTCTGATGGCCATACTCCCAACTCTTATCCATAATACAACACTAAGTGCATCAGTAGTGAATAATGCGTTAAGTGAACAATAGAAGCTCCACTCTTTATGGCTATCAACCCTGAATCAAGCTCTTTGGCAATATATGAAGCATAATAAAATGGCCTGGAGTTGTGATACTGGATGTCTGCTATGATAACCATTGGCACAATTGACATGAGCTCTGGGGCATCCATTCCCAATACTTGACATACTAAAAAATATGTATACTTCATATAAGATTCAAACAAATCTACATGATAAGGAGGCCCCTCAGAATCTTGTAATAGTTCTGAACTGTTACCCCTTTTAATCCTATGAATAGGCAACCTCCAGCCCTTATATGTTGTATCCATTCGTGAAAATTCTTTCTCCAACTCTTCACAATTGATTTCCTCATTACAAAACCCTTCTAGCTTGAAAACTTCACCTATGGCTTCTCGGGATACATGTATCTGTGGCTTTCCGGATGGGTCACATATAGCCTTATGCTTTGGATCATAGTTATCAGCAAGAAGTTTTACCAATTCCGTATTCACAAAGACATTAGGGCATACCAGTTTCCCCACATTCAATTTCCATGGGTTGCAAACTAGTTCAAAACGGTGCCTTCTATGATAATGGAAATTGAAAAGCTCGTAACCCCTAATTGTAGTCCAGACATCACCTATGAACTTACATTTGTCATCCAATTTATCTACCCCAGCCCTAAGCTATGCAGATCTCCTTGCTTTTGGGCCCGAGCCAGGCAGTTGGTCAATAAGATCCTGATTTAATCTTCTCTCAACGCCCTCTTGTTCTGTATCAACCTTTTGCTTTTTTCCTTTTGATGAGCTGGTCACAACCAGCTTTCTACCTTTACCCTTTCTAGAACCAGAGGACTCCATTTTTAAAATTTATATAATCAAAAACACAAGAGCCAAGAAATAATCACTTACAGTCTTATACTTTGAGCTTTTCAAATTGAGAATAGCCCTGGTTCTCTGCTTCTCACACCAACTCTTCTGCAATCATTTTGGATAAAAGAAATGATTCAATTCCTACTGTATTATTCTGTCGAGCCATTAATGAAACACGAACGAACATCAATTTGAAACTGGCACTGTCGCATCAGATGTCCCTTCAGTAAGAGATTTTCAAATCTGGGGCGAAATCATATTCAATGTCTATCACATCCTTTCGTCAAGACAAAAGTATAGTCTTATCGAAATTCAGACTCCAAATATGACAACTACTACTCCATTTTACATGTCGTCATAACATTCTGAGTCGGGGAGACATCACATAGATTCCACCATCTCACACCGATATACATCCCCTTCACACTGTGGTTACCAAGAAACTTTACCGTTCTAGCCGAAAACTTAACACTTCGGCATATCCTCTGAACTGTCTCACCGAAAAACTATAACTGAAATTATATTTTCGGCAAGACAATAAAGCTTCGGGAAGACTCATATCGATATCAAATGTCTTACCGAAAACATCTCCATAGACTTCTTTCATTCGGTGAGACTTACCTCGAACCACTTTGTCGATGTAACATTTGAACCTCGATGAAGCTTACGCCGAAGGATCCTTTTCTTAGTGATACATATCTCCATCGATATATATTTCGAGTCAGCAAGACACCAATACCTTTTCTAGCAATCCCAAGATTTCCTTACATCAAGTTCAGCAAAACAAATGTGACCTCGCCAAGACTCTCCCCGAAGATTTTAACTCACATTGAAATATTTTGCATATAAGTCAATCGGCAAGACATAAGGATGTCGCTATGACTTCATGCCGATACTTATTAGTTAGGCCGAAATGACCCCTCCATATTCCAGTTGGAAAGACTTACTAAGTTCGCTGTGATGTTATGACGATGCTCCAACATATGCCGGTATGAGTCTTTTAGTTGCCGAAACATTCTGCAAAGTCCTGCCGACTATCTGCAACCAATACATGTTAATGATAACACATCTCGGGAAGACTTCTACCATGTCTCGCCGATAGGGATCTTTTAATGAAACAAAAGGGAGCAAGTGAATTCAAGAAGGGTCAAACAACATAGAATAGGCCAATTAACGACATGAGGAGACTTTATGCTTAATGTAAGGGCTTTAATGATGGAACCTCACAAATGTAATAGGCTGTAAAATTTAAAATTTCTATAGTTCCAATAGATGGTTCCCTTCGTTTAGCTCTTTTAGCTCAGACAAGGGGCTGTAATTCCTGAAATTCTCCTTTGCTCGGTGTAGATCTCAAGACTCGATGAAATCTCTCAAGGGAGAATGACCCAATTCGATCTAGCTTTATCTCAAAAAGTCCCTCCTTCTAGCGCCAGTTCTGTTGATGGTGTTTTTATGCACTTCACAACACAGGTAATACGTAGGTGCATTACCTCTCTTGAAAGACAATCTTCCACAATCAAATTGTAGAACACTATGCCAAGGTCTCTCAAATGTCAGGTCATAACAATGTTTAGAATATATCAATTGATTGATGTGATTTTCTTGAATCACAAGCCGGTCTTATGGAAGTTAAAGTCATAGGAGAATTGGGTCGGTGAATGGAGTTCTTCAAATAGAGAATTACTACAATTCGCTGTAGGTTCAAACAATAGTCTAGAACTCCATCATTTTGTTGGATTTGGCTTTAAAATGTGCAATGAACTTTAGCACAAGTTGTTTCTAAAAAAAATGAAAAAGAGCAAAGGAAGAGGGAAGGTTCTTGGACCTGCAACTACTGATGAACAATTCTCATGGAGGTTCCTGCTGTGGATAGTTTCCTTAAAATAAGATTTCACTTAATCAGAACTCTCACAATATCATGAAATCTATGCTATCTTCTAAGGACTACAAATATTTCATCATTCATTTGCCATATAGATGTGAAAAAAGACAAAGTTTAAAGTGCAGCTATGAAATTATAGTCCAGACTAACTTTGCCTAGTCACGTACTAGTAGCAAATGACTAAAAGTATGGACAAGGAAAGCATACACATAGTAGAAATATTCATAGCCAAAGACACATCAATAAATCCACCAAAGTCAACTAAAAGGAAGCTATAATAGAAAAATAACTTTAAACTAGGATTTTAACTTATGGGAGAAGAATCATGCAACATGAGAAGAAACCCAGAAACAACAAAATCACTATATTTCTATTGCAATTTCTGCAGCATTCCTTTACAACAACTCAACTCTCTTAAAATGAGAGGAGTGGACCTCTACTTATAGTTTTCAAAAAGAAAAATGAATGGCCAAGATTCAATCTATTGTGTGGCCAAGATTCACTTTACACTAGGGTTTCACCTACCCCCAAATATATTACAATTTTAAAACATCTTTTGTCTTTTTCCCTGTTTTGTTTTTTAGTGACAGCACTGTAGTAGTTTTGTCTTTTTTTGTTTTTCCTTTATTGCAGCTACTCCTTTAGGAATTCCTCATCGATGAAATGGTTGCCCTCTCACTTCTTCGAAGCTGCATACTCCACGAAGCTCAAGATCACTGGTTGAAGCTTGTCCACCTCCATGATGTCGGATCGTAGCACCTGGTAAGTCAATTCTTGGAAGTTGTTAACTAGCTTCTTCCAGTCATCGTCATACTTGGAAACATTAATTTTGAAAAGCTCATACTGGGCAAAGGCTCAAGCAACAAAGCTCATTAAATCCATGGTAACCTCAACTGACATCCCATCTTCCATGTCCTTCAATAAATGAGGCTTTATGCTCTCCGGATTAATTTCAACAGAAGGCAGCTTGTACCCTATCATAATCTTGAGGTACTGAGCACAATCTTCTCTAGCCTCCTTGGACCATTCGATATCCAGAACCACTCATTCTAGGATCTACTCTAGCCTTCCCTTTCGATGATCAAAATCTCATTTCCACACATCCACTAACCAGTGGTCATCATCCTCGAGGGCAAGGTCCTTTTCCCAAACCTCACTCGGCAGCATGAGGATAGCCTCAATATTTGCGTAGGTGGCTCTATACTTCCTTAAGAACTCCTCATAGACTCGCCTCATTCCCTCAAGAGTCCTCTTCACCTCGAAGAACTTATTTTTTCTTTAGACAACCAAGTTGATGCCTATTTTCCCCATGTCTAAGACCTACCAGAACCAATTTTTTGTGCTCTTATCCAAGTTCCTGGTTCTTTCCAGCTTATTGATTTTCTCTTGGGACAACAACTACGGCAGGGCCAATGATGTGGTGGGCAGCTCATTCGGGGATGACCATTATTGAATGTAGGTCATCAGATCAACCACTTGTGCTTTAAGTTCTTATGAAACCTTATCCTGTTGGATAAGGTGCACCACCATGGCTATCGATTCTCTGAGGTGGTCAACCTTCTACTCCCTAGTGGCCACTCCCAAGTCGATGGTGGAGAGGTTATAAGTTACTCCTTATTCTCCAACCACCTGTTTGACTATTTCTACTGCCCTACATCCAGAGGCATCCATTGTTACCTTCGATCTGATTCTTGGCCTTTTATTTTTCTTAGCGTTTATTTGTGCTCTGGCCACTAATGCCTCTAGCCTTGCCTTAGGATCCTTTAGTGCAGGAGCCTTTTTCCTAAGATGATTCCCTAGAAAATTGGGTATTTCGGGCCCCTCCTTGGGTGGTTCACCTTGATCCTTGCTGCCCATCACCCTAAGTTCAATGGCTTTGATAACAAGGGCCTCCTTCTCAACCCCTGCACCCTCATTCTCCTCGTCGGAGTCTTGCACAAGCATTATACGTTTGGCAGGAGACTTGGTCAGCAATTTCTTGTCAGAGGGATCTTCCCTTTCAGCATATTTTTCTTCTTCATCTTGATCATACTCATGCTCCCCAAGCTTATCTTCTTGTTCATCTTCATGGAGGGATGCATCTCATCATACTTCTGAGTTGGATTATGCCTTTCCGCAGTAGACCTACTACCTTTAGTCCTTGGAACAACAACTCTTTCTTCAACTGTAAGCTACTCCTCGGCTTCTGTATCCTCAATCTCCTTGAGTTGCTTGCTCCACTCTGCGTCAAGCTTTGGATAACCCGTTTCTTAGATTAATTCTATGTCTAGCTCCTTGTTTTTTTCACTAGAGGATTCATATTGCACCTCATCGATTTCATGATTCTCAAACATGGGGTGCTCATGATATTAAAACTCCTCATCTTCGGTCCTCTTGGCAACCTCTAGCTACTCTCGCTCGAGCTCATCCGAGATCTACATTGTTGCCTCCATTCTAGGTGATTCAGTTGGGGGAGGGAGAGCTGGAGCATTAGCCATAGCATGGGCTATTGCGGCTTGCACCATGGGATTTGCAAGCATTCCCAAAAGCTCGGATGGCATATTTTTCATATACTTTATGAAGGACTCTAGGAGACTAAGGACAGGCATTGCAGCAGTTGAAGTGGATGGGAGGGAAAGAGACATAGAAGATGACGAGACCGGTGAGGTCATGGTAGAGGATGAATCCAACAATATGACCTGCATGATCGGAGAAGTGGAAGCAAGGTGGACAAAGATGTCCACCGTAGATGGAGAGGAAGCAACCGTTGTAAGAGAAGTAGGTGGGATAGTGGTAATAGCAGCAACAATTGCAGTAGATGGAGACCTTGGTGGGTCAACCTCTTCCTCTCTGCCCTTGAGGATTGGATCTTCGGGAATTATAGGCATCTCCACAACCCCGATTGCTTTTCTTTCCTTTTTGGAAGGCTTGCTCTCCTAAGCCTTTTGAGCATAAACCTTTGGGTTAGCCACCTACTCACTAACTTATTTACTCTTCTTAGTTTTTACAGATGGTAGGGATTTGGAAGTTTCACTAATTTTAGCAACAACCACCCCACCATCAAAGCCACTTGGCTCACTTTCGATTCCTATGAATGTTAAGGTGACTCATTGTTGCTTCAGTCGAGCCACTTGTTGGTTGATCCATGCCTTCGTTCGAGCCTCCATGGGCCTGGTGATTATGTCGAGGTCATCAACCTCTTGCTCATCCCAATCAATCAAGTGCAATGGAATATTGGCGATGACACTATATCCCGGATCAATCACCATTCTCTCATCTTCTTCAAGCTAATCCAAAACTGGACACAAGTTCATTCTTCACACGTAGAGGGTAGTCATGTGCATATAGTGTCATAACCGTACTTCAAGATCATCTTTGCAATTGGCCCAAAAATACTCAACATTATGGAGGTGGGTATACTTAGATCTCAGTGCCTTTCTGATATGACTATATGGGTCCATTTGCGGTCGAGTTTTATGCTACCTAAAGTGATACTCGGCCAACTCTTTCTCTGAATTACCTGAAAATTGGGAGGTAGGAATTTTTTACGTCCCCTGGCCAAGGCTTCACAGATGGTAGGGATTTGGAAGTTTCCCTAGTTGTAGCAACAACCACCCCACCATTAGAGCCACTTGGCTCACTTTCGAGTCCTGTGAATGTTAAGGTGACTCATTTATGCTTCAGTCGAACCACTTGTTGGTTTATCCACACCTTCGTTCGAGCCTCCATGGGCCTAGTGATTATGTCGAGGTCATCAACCTCTTGCTCATCCCAATCAATCAAGTGCAATGGAATATTGGTGATGACACTATATCCTGGATCAATCACCATTCTCTCATCTTCTTCAAGCTAATCCAAAATCAGACACAAGTTCGTTCTTCGCACGTAGAGGGTAGTCATGTGCATATAGTGTCATAACTGTACTTCGAGATCATCTTTGCAATTGGCCCAAAAATACTCAACATTGTGGAGGTGGGTATACTTAGATATCAATGTCTTTTTGATATGACTATATGGGTCCATTTGCGGTCGACTTGTATGTTGCCTAAAGTGATACTTGGCCAGCTCTTTCTCTGAATTACCTACAAATTGGGAGGTATGAATTTTTTACGTCCCCTGGCCAAGGCTCATAGGATAAGGGGTCCCTACCAGATGTTTGTTGCTCAAAAAATTACATAGATACCAAGTTAGCTCCAATAGAATGATCTGGTCATTGGGGTACTGGGGTAGCTTGTTCGGCCTTTCTGTGAATCCTTGGGCATGAATGTAAGTGAACTTAGGGAATTGTATATATAGGAAGGCATAATGCATGAGGAGGGCCCTAGAAATTTGGGAGACTCTTCTCTCAAAATCACCTCCAAGTAGCTAGATGATGTAGACAATGAAGGCATCATTTACCCTGTAGTAGTCCCTCTTGAAGTTTTTGTATTTTCAATTGTGGATACTTGTCATAGGGCTTAAGCTCCCTCCCTGGTGCCTCATTAGGCATTGCAGTCAATCCATGGTAATGCCACCAATTGGAAAGTGAATAGACCAGGTAGGACGTCATGTATAATTTTGATGCCTTCTTCACACTGATAATTTTCTCATGGAAGCAATTATTTCCCCCCAATAAAAGGCAGCATCACCATGAAGAATTTGCTCCAAAAAATATAGCATCTATTCTTGGAAGAAGGCCGTAGTAGGAAGGCCCATTACTCTGCTCAGTAGGGTAACGAGGTCATGGTAATCCTCAAAGAAATCAATGCGAAAGAGCTCCTAAGGGACTTTGCCAGCATTGTCCTGCTTATCCTTCAACCAAAACTGATTAATCAGTTTCTTGCATCTCATAGGATCTTGATCCCATAATGCCTTGCATTCTTCTATAGTCGGGGTCTCCATGCTTTCAAAGATGGGGATGTGGAAAGTTGTAGTTATCCCAAGAGGGGACATATCTGGAAGGATGTTTCCATCTCTATCCACTATGGTTCTAGTTTTAGGTTGGTATGCTTCCTAGCATGCCATTACTAGCTCAGGGGCCACCAATGCTGGCAGGAAGCTTGTAGCCTTGGCAAGTCCGCTGCTTCTAATTAAATTTGCATTTTTTGTTTTCAAGTCCACCCTGACTCTCCATGTAAACTCATCAATATCGACATGCCCGATATTGGTATCTGTGTTGTCCCTCCAAAAAGTGGTGATTCTAGAGTGTAATGACACCCCCCATAATTTGTACCTCATTTGATCCTTGTCCTCCTTGCCTCGGGTTGCTTTGGGAATTCCTTTCCCCTTTTACTTGGTGGCACCAGAGGCTTCTACACTAGATTCCATAAATCCTGCACAAAGAGATCAAAGTTTCCAACATTATCATGGAAAAGCGGCCTCAGACAAATCCCTGCACATGAAGGTTAGATCCACAATCATCATTCATATTTGATCAATGTCTAACACTCGAAAAAAAACATCATTAGGAAGTGAGACAAGTAACCCGGGTTCCCAGGGCCGGAATTCCCTTGGTAGAATGTCATTTGGAAGGGAAAACAAGGCATGGAACTCCCAATAACCTTTTCAATCTTGGATTTGGTCAAAAACAGGTTGGGCATGAAAGAAGACCAAATTTTAGGAAGTGGGTCGAAGTTCATTTTTTATTTGGAGTCCATTTGAGCCCCCATTTAAGCATTCAAGTTTTAGCTCCAAGAAGGCCATTTGGAACAATGCAGGAAAGATGACACTCTGGGTGCCTGGCTCTAAATTTTAGGTTACGGGGATCGGGAAGCTATCATGGGAAAACAGTGTAAAATGGTGAAATGCAGGTGGCAATCCAGGAACGGAAGTCCAAGAGGTTACACCTGAGGTAGACTTATCAATTAGGAAAAGTGCAATGGTGGACTGAGGGTCAGGGCCCAGACGCTGGAAAGATGGTCAGGTTCAGCCATTTGGAATGACGAAACTGGAATGGAATCTTGGAGAAGGAATTCCAAAGTCTAAAGTCAAGACAGTGATTTGACGCTCCATTTTCTATTTAGATTTTATGCGGTGAAGGGGCAACTGAGGCCTGGGAGTCAAAAAGACATCCCAGGATAGCCGCTCGAAACGGTGAAAGCAACACAGAATTTTTGACATGTAATTTCGGAAGTCAGGGTCTAGCGACAACCTGGACATTTTATATCCCTATGAGTTTAAGATGGATTTCATGCGCCTGGGGTCCGAGGGTCGGGAAGACACTCGAGGAAGGCTGTTTGAATTGGTGGAGGCACGACGAAAACCTGGGAAGGGAATTCTAGAGGCTGGGACCTGGGGGTAAGGCGAATGTTGTGATTTTTCTAACTTCAAATTTGCGCCCAGATGGCCATGGGGAGGTCCGGGCTCAAGAGGCACCATTGACTATTCTGAAGAACACTAATGGAGAGGTGAAGCTCCGGTTTTGAATTTCACTCGTCAAACGATGGATTTTTCAAATTTGAATTCATGGGTTTTTTGGCTAAGGTACTATTCTACCAGGTTTAAAGTTCATTTTAGGTTTTTTACTTGTTTTAGACCATGATTTTGAAGAAAAAGAGACAAGGCACATGGATGGAGAACATACCTCATAACCATGAAGAAGATTTCTATTGAATTCATAAGGAATAGCAAAGCAAAGGTTCGAGCATGGAGGCAAAAATTGTTGGGGCGACACTATCTTTTTCAATAATGTCTGTCATGTGAAAATGATAGTTGAAAACTCGTTTATATAACCCCTAGCCCCATTAATATCCAATTTAATGCTTAGTACGGTGACAGGTGAGGTAGCTAAGTTCAAATTCTTGGACGACTGTAGGAGGATTGGGGTTCAATGGTCGCGAAGACATCGAGCCACGACCGTTTCAAAAATATGTCAAGTGAAATGCAAATGGAAATGGGAGCTTTGGGGTCTAGCGTCCGGGAAGACAAAAGATGGCGGCCGTTTGGAATGGAAAATTCCAAAGAGAAACCCATGTTGATGGTGTTTTCTACACAACAACTCACACAAAATATGATATCCTATCTCTCTTGAAAGGTAAATCTCTATGGAAAAAGAGATAACCCCAAGGTCTCTAATGTTAGGTCTTGACAATGCAGTGAAACAACTCAGAAATAATGTGAAAATGCTGGTAATCACAAGGGGACCTTACTATGAGAAGAATTGGACTTCAAACTTATCAAAAGTAAGCAATAAATTGATACTTTCTAACTTGAAGTAAATCAGATAATAAAGAAACAGCAAAAGATAAAGGTTTCAGAGAAAATCTTAAAACTACTTCTAATCCTCAGATTGAAAATGCCAAAGGATAAGATGCTAAAAAATGGACCAATCTCTTATAAACTATTTTTTGGTTGACCTAGATGAATCTGCAACTCCACAGAAATAGTGCAATCTTCTAAGGTATTGAAAGATTTTCAAATTATAAACATTCATTCAGTCAATCTTATAGCAATTGAGATGAACAAATCCTTATAACTGAACCAAACATAATTGTAAGTCCAGGCTAACTTTGCAAAGTAGCTAACAATCAACTAACTGCAAAAAGTATGGACTAGACATCGCTGCAAGCATTCAAAACATGAAACCCTAAGCATTATCAAATCATTTAACCATAAAAATTTAAGAAAATTGAAAGATAGAATAACAAGAACCATTGCAAATGAGATTTCAAAAGATAGATACCAAACACAATATCCCTCTTATATTAACTCATCCGAAAATAGCAACAATTCCAGTATTTCTGTTACAACATTTGCTTGGAAAATAAACCCTAACTTGCTCTAATATCACTTAGCTACTCTCCTGATCTACCTATCCTTCTATCTCTATTTTCTAATCTCCTGTCTACTGCTCAAATGAGGCAACATGCTCACTTTTATAGAGAATCTTTAAAAAAAAGGTCAGCCTGAATTATAATTTTACAATAAAACATGACCTACAAGAGGTCGGCCCCAAAGACTAATTCGATCATATGAAATGTGCCATAACACCAATTTCATCCAAAAAGGTCGAACCAATACATGTAAATTAATGGGAAGCACAATAATCACTCCCCATCCTTGTCTTTAGTTTTATCCCTTTCAGCATGTACGGCCAACAGGACCCTATCCAGCTCAGCAACTCATGGCACAAGAAAAACCCTAATATTTCTCTCAAGAATCTTGATATTTTCCCTTGCTTGTCCAACCATACCATCCCAATCAGCCTTGTTGGTCAAATATTTGTCAATGACAGCAATGTATGTCGCTACATCATCCAACTGATGTTCAGTAACTGACCCTTCACTGACTGGAGAATACACATCTCTCCACCATTCCCTAAGCTGCTCCAAACTAAGATGCTTCGGAGCAAACTTCTTCCTTCCAGTCATGACTTCGAGGAATGAAATGCATTTTTCATACACATCAGTCAGAGCATCCTTAATTTGTTTTGCCTGTTTATTGGTCTTCTTCAAGGCCTTCTACCTCATTAGCAGGATTTCAAACCATTCCCAAGGTCCATAAACCCTTGGAAGAGGAAGAATCCCACAATTGTTGTAACCTTCTACAATAGGAGATCAGTATCCTCCTTATCTTCAGCTAACATAGTCTTCAGCAATGTTATCGACCTCATAGCATCCCCTGCAGTAGAAAGAATGCCCTTGATGGCCTCATCCCCTTTTGCTTGAACACCTTGCAACTAAGTGACTGTAGCATGTGAGGTGCCCTTAATCTTTTCTAACTCAGAGATTGTCTCCTGGGGAAACAATCCTGCAGCAGAAGAGGAGGAACCAATAGCCTGCAAAGGTTTCATCAACTCCTACAAGAATCTTTTTTAGTTTTTCATTCTCTCCCTCCAATTCACGTTTGGTCTGCACTGCCTTCTTCAATCTCCCCACAATCACTGCTCTGGAACCCTGATATTCTTCGATATCTTTCTCTATGGTAGCATGTCCTAAATCAATAGTCTACACACTATAATCTTGGGTAGTCACATTGTCACTATCCTTGTTTGGAGCAAGGGTAGCAATATGATCCACTCTATTACTAGATCCATCCCTTTCAGTTTGGGAAGCAACCCTTGCTTTCTTTTTAGTTTTCCCCTTCTCCACATTGGCCATAAGGACATCCAATTAGGAGGAGCATCCTCCACTATTACCATTTTACTCTTCAAGCCTTTCTCAAGCTAGTCTGGAATAGTGGAGCCAATAGGTACTATGCCTTGTTTATCCTGCTCTTTCTCTTGTTGATCAATAGTTACATGATTTTCAACACTCGAACTTCTAGGAACATCTACAGTTCGATTCCCTTCCTATTGCAACTGCTCATCCATTTCAACTCAGGATGGTGATGAGGTTTTAGTCACTACTTCTTCTTGTTGAGGGGCTTTGTTCACTTGCTCCTCTGCAGGCGAATCTGCATATGCTACCAAGGGAGACTACAATACCTTATCAATTTCTGCTTCTACCCTAAAGAGGTCTCCTTCTTGAAATACTTCTTCTTGCAAACCCTTAGGACTTTCACCTTTCTTTGGTTCTTCCTGTGGGTTAATAACATCCTGGGAAATAGATACACTCACCTGTTCCACAACAGGAATATTGACCGAGACCTTCTCCATTGTTGTAGTGTCCTTCGGAGAAGGAGTCCTTGATCTCCTCATGTAAACTTGTGTCCTTTCCCCTGAACTTTCCACCTCTACCACTGGTGGCTCAATTACCTTGTCAACCTTAAGAGTCTCTTCCCCTTTTTGTGATAATCTTATAATTCTTATTCTCTTTTCCAAAGGTGGAGCACTTTCAACCTCCTCCTCTTCTTCCTTATTCTTCTCAACTTCTTTCTTAGAGGCATGTTTCCTCTTCTTAGCAATATGCTTTCTCTATTTGGCCACCTCTACAACCTTCTCAGGTTGGACTTCCCTTACCTGAATTCTGAAAGGAGACTCCACCTTTTCTTTTCCCTTTTGTTCTAGCTCAAGTGACCCTTCAAAAGCAAAATGGGAATCCAAATCTCCCATTAGTTCATAGGTGCATGGAACACCCTCACTTTCCAGCTCTAGCATTTTGTGCTTCAACCACATCTTGGTCTACTTAATTACTGGGGCCATGACCTAATCGAATTCAGTCTTTTCCTCTTCCAACCAATCAACTTCTTCAACTAGTTACTGCCTCAGAAACGTGACCCTAGATCACATTTCCATCTTCCTCAATCTGGTCTAGGATAGCCTTTACATTATACAGCCTTACCAAGTTCACTGGCAGTCTGGAAAACTTCTTCTTCCTCACCTCAAACTTATCAGCGAGGCTAACCCAATAATCCTCAATATGAGGCTTATGGATATAATCTATGTTGGCCTTCTTTTGAGCTTCACCAGTTATGTCAAATATTGTTCTCTTAGTGTGGAAGGGAAGACCAAGAGTACCCATCTCCTCCTCCGAAGCATGAGAAGACTGAATGGAGGCACAAACTTCACCCATTCCTATCTTCAAAGGGAAATCATTCCCAAAACCTGTCTTATGCATTTCTCCCTTTACTACATTGTCAAAGTCACAAATCTGCCTAGTGACTTCCAATAGCACAACATGATTAGTGGGATATCTAGGGAGTCTATAAGGAGCCCTCTGAAAACCATCAACTCTGATGTATGAAAAGGTGGGGAACTGAAAAAATCAAGCTCCATACCTTCCTATCAATTCTTTCGCCTTGTCTGAGATTCTTAAATGCTCTGCACCTTGGAGCAGTCTGGTAATATATATTATGAAGGCATCGTTTGATCTCTCATAACTTCCACCAGTTAGGTGCAACTATGGATACACTTCATAGATAGCATCCTACCCAAAGATACCTCTAGTGCTCAACCCCTTATACAGATGAAGTCTTGCCAACAAACACACTAGATAGTAATTCATAGTAAAAGTCTTGGTTTGTAAGACACTGCATAACTGCTCATGAATCACAACACTAATGGCACCTGCCAAGTGATAGTCAAATCCTTGCTCCATTCTAGCAATCACATGGAACATCCGAGTTTCAAAGATCCCCACACCCTTGAATCCTACCAACTTGCTGAGAAGGGTGATAAAATTATAGTATTCCCTCTTGAAGTTCAGTCTGAACAGTTGCTTAGGCAACTTAGAGAAATTGGATTTAGGGTTCTCCAGCCAAGAGTTAATCACCTATTGAGATTTAACAATGTTTTCCTCATAATATTTCTTAGCCCCATCCTTGTCAAAGGCTACCACATGGGACCTATCAGGCATGTCAAAGGTTGCAACAATAGACACTAGACTGAATTTTACAAGAATCCTACCCTGAGGGCCAATAATCCTCTATGTAACCCTATCATAATTCTTGGTACACTCTAACACCAACTCATAACACTGCACTGCAGAAGAGAAGCCTACCACATGGGCCAACCTAGAGTCCACCATTCTCCTTGACAATAAAGGAAGGTTAGGTGCTGACATCTCAGCCTTGAATTTTTCATAATCCAACATGCCAACGTTCGTGTTCATAACTCCTAACCAAATTAAAGTCAGCTTACTCTTAGGAACTCTGCTCCTCATATCTAACTTAACCTTTTCTGCATCTGAGATGGCAGAAACCTCTGCACCAAGCTCAGTTGCCTTTCCCTTGCCTCGACCGGCAACATTCTATCTTGATCCTACTTGCAAGCACATAAGAATAACCATAATTATATCCATAAGAAGAAATAAGTAGAAAAGATCATTATCTCAAAATTTTGGATTTTGATCCCCTCGTGGATTCTGCACTAGGAAAGATTTTTGAGAAAATCTAGACCAGGTGGATTCCAGCGAACCAAACAAACAAAATCCCAAAACATCATTTAAATCACCAACTCAACCAAGGAAAAGCATTAAGAATACTTAGCATAAGCTCTTTAAGTTAATCAAATGTATTACCAAGAAACCCACAATCCAAAATCATCAGATTCAACATTTCCCCAAAACACCCAGAAGAATTTGCCGGAGACGAATTCTGGCGAAATCAACAACAGTTACAACTAACTCGGGGAAAATGAGGGGATACAAACTGTTTGGGAAAATCTGGATGGAATGGATTTTGGTGAAACCCAGATATAATAGTATCAAAGCTCAACATCGGTAAAACTACCCGATCGCGGACTTTGGGAAAATCTGGATGGAACGGAGTTTGGCGAAACCAAATGAAATCCAGCAGAATATGAAAAAAGAAAAGGAGATAGAAAATTCGAGAAAATCTAGAGGAAGCAAAATTCTGCGAAGACCTCAAAAACCAGAAGCTGTCTACGTCCTTGGTACTTTCATCGAAGCAATTCAAACCACTTTGGATCTAAGACAAAAATCTGAAACCAAGATGACCTAGGACCTTAATGAATAAAACATGAACCAATGACCTACTTCTCAATAATTTTGAGAAGAAATGGCCATGCCCTAAGTCAAAAACCCAAATGTTCACCATCAAAGCATAGATGACTTGGTAATACACCTAAATGGAAAGCATGAAACCACAGCAAGCCCATTCCCAACTAAGAACCAACACCAGACCAAGCATAAACATTCGATCAAAAAAAATGAACTGGTGTACCAATGAAACCCAAAAACGTTCAATGAGGACGCGCACTAAGAAGAACCAGAAAACCACGAAAAACTCCCAAGCAAAATGATGAAAAGTGATTGAAACCAATAGAGAACATAGTGCATATACATACCATGGAAGTGCAAAGGTTACGATAAAGGAAACCAATAAATAGCCGCTTAGTGCAGACTGGATAAAACCCATGCACTTCAAAAGCAAACGTACAGCTCAAATAACCTCGAAGATTCAGATACCCAACACAACACAAAGAACCTCAACACACAAGCTCAAATGATAGCAAATGAACAGCTCAAAATGATCAATTACTTCTCAAAGAATCGATATATCAAAGCCCCAAATCTTTAGACAAACGCCATTAATGCATTCGACAAGATAGCCGCAGCCACAAAGAGCTTTCAGGAATTTGACATCACCACAAATTTTGGGGATTCGACACTACCATAGATTTTGGGGAAATCCGAGATGTGTAGAATTTCCCGAAAGTAGTGCAAAAGATCAATTTTGGACAATAAGAAGGAACCGGGAGAATCCGGCCCAGGCGGATTTTCCCGAAAACGGTGAAAAATCTGAGATAAAGCCAAAACTTTAGATTTTTCAATACAGTTCAAAAGAATGCCACTTCAATTGGAAAAATGGTCGTTAGGGCACAAACCCAAGCAAGCAAAAACCCCCAAAAAGAAAGGGTCAAAATACCAAAAGCAAAAAAGAGAGGGTCCCCACATTTAGTGGGGCGTGTGTGCAAAACTGCACAACAAATGGCGACTCCACTGGGGAAATGCTCTAGAGCATTTCAAGAATAAACTAAAATCATGACCCAGAATCACTAGTTTTGCTTCTTTCACCCAGACATCCATGGGAAAAGTTTCAGAAAAACCACAAGCCAGAAGACCTCTT
This sequence comes from Sequoiadendron giganteum, assembly GCA_007115665.2. Taxonomy (NCBI): domain Eukaryota; kingdom Viridiplantae; phylum Streptophyta; class Pinopsida; order Cupressales; family Cupressaceae; genus Sequoiadendron; species Sequoiadendron giganteum. The sequence continues at coordinate 118,462,214 of CM021103.1, read as the reverse complement.
CCTATACCAGGGTCCAAGGGGTGTACTATGCATTTATTTCCATCCTATAAGTGCAATGGGAGCAAGAGTAAACCTGTCCAAGCTACATGAAAGTTCAAACTTCAAAAGCAACCTGGATAGAGCCTCACTGCCAGTCAAGCATTCACAGCCTTGGTGAGGTTATGACTGTGACCCTCCCAAGCACAGCTCTACTGCCAGTCATGCATCCATAGCCCCGATAGAGATACTAGGATACTCTTGATAAGGTGAAACTCATCTGAATTTTTAACATATCTTTGTTTCTTTTTTTTTTCCTTTTTTTTATAGATCTTTCTTGTCACCTTTGTAAGTAATGAAACTCATGCTCAGGGATGAGGAACATAGTTGCACTAAAGTAGAATATAAAATTTTTCACTAGGTCAAACTACTCAAGAACCCAATGCAACTCCTGAATCTTAATTTAGTGTGAGAATGTGAGACCCAGATATATTCCAAAGTGAATCCAAAACAAGTGATTATAATTTCGAGCACAAGGAACATCAGATAAAAGAAAGCCACCACCTGATTCTGAAAAACTAATTAGAGTTTATAAAAGAAATTTCCAGAACAACCCCAACAAAAGACCAATTGTGTAGATGCAACAACCCCAAGAAATAAGGAACCCACAACAAAACCAAATGAAAAGAAAAACAAACCAAAGCAAACTTAATCTACCAAAGCAAAGCAGAAACAAAGTAAACAAAAGCAGATTTACTCTAACTATGTATAGGATGAACTGCAAGTAGTTGAAGGTTGGAAATAATGCTTCAGATACTGCCCATTGATAGGTAGTGGGATATCCTCACCAGTGAGGGTTTTCAAATGAAAAACATTATCTCCTAGAATTTCTGAAATCTGGTAAGGGCAAAGCCAAAGTTTATCAAATTTACCGTCTTCTCCCTTACGATCATGGGCTTTATCCCAATAAAGAACTAAGTCATAAATTCTAAAGGCCTTTACCTAATCTCTCCTATCAAACCATCTTTTTACTACACCCTGATGTTAAGAAAAGTTCTCTAGGGCTTCATCTCTTTTCTCTTCCAAATGCAATAGTTCAGCCAAATGGGCTTTACGCTTATCTTCTTCATTATAGTATTCATTAATGAATTTTAGGGTAGAGATTTTCAACTGAATAGGAAACACCAGTTCCAAACCATACACCAAGTGGTAAGGGGAGGTTTTTATAGATGCCTTTTGACTATTACGGTCAACCCATAGAGCAAATCAAAGTTGGGTGTGCCAGTCCTTAGGATTTTGTTCTAGCAACTTACGGATGAATGTCAACAGGTTCTTATTGGAAGACTCAGCCATATCATTACCTTGAGGATAATAATTAGATGAAAATTTAATAACGATCCCATGATCAAACGCCCACTTAGAAAATTTCAATGATGCAAATGCAGGAACATTATCAGAAACCAAAGATAGCGGGCAACCAAAACAATTAATAATCCCTAATTCAAGAAAATTGATTACCACATCTGAAGTACATTGTTTGCAAGCAAGTGCCTCTGTCCATCTAGTGAAATAATTAGTTATGGTAAGAATATACCTATGGCTGGTAGAGGATGGAGGGTTTATTGGACCTATGAAGTCCATACGCCACTATGCAAATGGTTTTACCTCAATAACAGGCTGGAGTGGAAGAGCTACGTGTGTTTCCTTACTTGCTCTAATCTGACATATGTGACAAGCTCTCACATGTCAGTGTACATCTTTGAACAAAGTGGGCCAGTAATAGTCTACCCTTAAGATTTGATGTGCAGTGGATGATGCAAAACCATGGCCTGTGCCATATTTCTCATGAAATTCAATCATTACTCTAGCAGCTTCATCCTTCCCTTAACACCTTAGGTAAACAGCCTCATGATTTCTTTTATATAGTATAGCTCCTTTCATCATAAAAATTCCACTCCTTAGGTGCAAGGCTCATCTCTGGACTATGTTAATATGATCAGGACACTGCTGGTTCAGCAAATAGAAAATGATTTCATCATATTTGTCTCCTAGGGAAACCTCCTCGAGGTAATAATGTTGGGCTGTGAGATCAGGACCTATCTCAGCCATCGTCTTTGTAAGTCCTTGTCCTCTCACCAACTTCATGGGCTGAATTTCCATATCGTATTCCTGCAACATGGTCACCCATTTGGCCCTGCGTTCTCCCAACTCATTCTGCATCAATAATAGCTTTACTACAGGATCAAGGACTATAAGAAAAACCTTATTCTTCAGGATATAATGTCTAAACTTCCTTACTACTCTGACCAAAGCGTAGGCTTGTTTCTCTACATTTTGCTATTTCAATTCTGCATCTTTCAGAGGAGTACTCATGAAGGCTATAGGATGTTCATCCCCTTGGTTAGACTTTTGAGTTAACATTGTAGCACAGGAGTGATAAGTAGCAAATGAATAAATGTAAAAGGGCTTAGCATAATCCGGACTCACCAATACAAGAGCTTGAACAATAGCCCTTTTTATTTTTACAAATGCCTCCTTAGCTTCGGTGCTCCATTCTATCTTTGCTTCTTGCTTCAACATAGCATTCAATGGTTTAACTATCTCTACAAATCCAGTAATAAATTTTCTAACGAAATTAATCTTACCAAAGAACGACTTCATCTATTTCTTACTTGCAGGAGGCTGAATCTTCAAGATGGCCTGAATTCTCTTAGGGTCAATGGCAATACCTTGCTTCGATATAGTATGTCCTAACAACTTTCCTTCTGTGACTCTAAAAATACATTTCCTTGGGTTAAGTAAAATGCCAAATTCTTTGTATCTTTGGAATACCTTGCATAAATATGATACATGATCACCTTGTTTCTTGGAAAAAATAGTCAAATCATCCATATAAATAATGATGCATTTACCAATTATATCCTTGAAAGAAATATCCATGGCTCTCTGGAATGTAGCTCCAGCATTGATCAACCCAAATGGCATTCTTCTATAAGCAAATGTTCCCCAATTTGTAGTAAAGGCGGTGTTATGTCTATCCTCATATTGCACCATAACTTGGTTGTATCCAGAATACCCATCCAAAAAGGACATCATTTGTGATCCATTAACAATCTGAAGCACCTCATCTAGTGAAGGAACTTGATAGTTATCTTTTTCTGATGCTCTATTTAGATTTCTAAAATCAACACACAATCTAATCTCTCCATTCTTTTTCCTTACAGGAACCAAGTTTTCTACCCAAGTAGAGTGTCTTACTGGAAATATAATTTGTGTTGAAAGCTATTTTTGTACCTCCTTCTGAATAATGAGTTCTAACAGAGCATTGATTGGCCTTTGTCCCTATCGGAAAGGCTTGACATCTGATCTTAGAGGAATAGTGTGTGTGATGATCAAAGTATCATATGTTTTCAAATCTTCATAACTCCAAGCTAATACGTTGTGATATGTACAAAAGGTATCAATAATCCCTTTCCTTTCCTCTAGAGTACACACCTCGCCAATAAGAACATTCTTCAAGTCATCTGGTGTCCCCATATTGTATGTTTCACCTGGCTGCTAATGGACTCCCTTTTAGTCTATTGTTCTTGATCTCTTATTTTATCCAAGTCAAAAATTTGTTCAAGTTGTACCATACCTCTTGGAATGGTATTAGTCTTTAGATTGATTATTCCTTTGAAGTATATATCTGCTTCTCGAGGCTCAACCTCATCAATAACTTGGGAGGCAAACACATTATAGCTTGTAATAAAATCCAAAATATTCTTATCATCTTCAAATACCTAAAAATGAGTGATGTTGTCAGGTACAGAAGAGACTGGGGTGAGCTCAACTATAAATTTCTTCAATCATGAAAGTGACAAAGGTTGTAATGTGCTGGCAGCTTGAGCCAAGGAATCAACAACCTGATTTTTGTTCCTAGGGATCAATTGTATATTGAACGCATCAAACTCCTCGATGAGATCCCATACTCTATGCCTATAGTTGGCCATCCTTTTGTCACGGCATGAGTATTGTTTTGTTATTTCCTTGATCACTAATTCAAAGTCTTTGAAAACTTGTAATAGCTTAACTTTCTTCCTTGATGCAATCAGTAAGCCATGGATCAAGGCCTCATATTCAGCAACATTATTAGTGCATTGGAACTGGAGTCTATGGGTAGCAAAATAGTTCTTTCCTTGAGGACTAATCAATTCAAATCCTGCTCCAGCACCCTATTTGGATTTAGATCCATCAAATCTTAATGTCCAACAACCATCAGGTTCTTTAGGCTTCAATTCACCTTGTTCTTTGCTTAGGGTAGGAGATTATTCGTGAAGCATAGGGCTCTTACCCTTAGCATTAACTCTTATTTCTCCTTGTACCTTGAGTCTAGTAGGTGGAACTAGATTGAGGCACTTCTATATTTGTTTGACAGTAGTCTGACATAAGTTACACTCCAACTCAGAATGAGGTGCATCATGTACTCTACACCAATTGGGAAGCAACAGCTCCTCAAAGGCCATACTTTGCTTCAAATGCATTTGATCTTCCATACATTTCTAGATGAACTCCCGAAAGTTATCTAATAAACCTAGTTGTCTATCATTTTCCTCACTTATTTCATTCTCTAATTCAATCAAAGTCTCAAGACCGCCGTTCTCCAAAAGGTGTTCATTTAAAGAATCTTGGAAAATAAAAAATTCTTCATCCTCTATTACTGATGTAGCCAACACATAATTTCCCATGCTAACTTCAGACACCAATACCTCATTTGAAATATTTTGGTATTCTATGATCACATATTTCATCCTAGGTTCTCTTTCAATTCTGATATGATTTGGGACTCCTTTCCATGGTAACCACATGTGAGAGTGATCTATGGATGTGTATCCATTTAAAACTTTAGTAAAATCCCTACCCAAGATCAACCCATAAGTATCAAGGATGTCAACAACTTGGATATTAATCACTTGTTGCACCCTAGGATCTGATGCAAGCTGCATAGGAATCATGTTCAATTCTCCAACCACACTTACCTCCATTTTATCCAACTGAGTAACCTTCTTTTGGGAAGCTATAAGAGTGATACCCAATGATTTGTAAATAGAAAAAGGCATAACATTTGTAGAGGCTCCTGAATCTAAAAGACAATTATGCAAATTGTTTCCAAAAATATGGGGTGGAATTAGAAAAGGAGGAGTTTCCATCTTACCTTGAAATAAGTTCAGATGAGTATCAGCTTGTGCAACCTAACCTTTATCTTTATCTCCCCTTTTTTCCATAGCTGGGACTTGACTTATGGGTGTGTGAGAATTAGAAGACTTGGTAGTAGCCTCACTCGTGGCTACCCCTTGTGATGTTGTATTTGAACTAAATGATCCCAAAACTGCATTTCTAATAACAACAACTCTTAATAATTCAAAAGCAAAAAAAATCACCTTTATTTTCTTGAATTCTTTAGTTATATATTCGCCCAATTGCTCCACATTCAGGTCAGCATGAGCATCTTTGTAGCCATTGGCCTGTTTATCTTTGGATATTTCAGCATTATTTCTATGGGTCTGGTGGAGTATTGAAATTATTAGGAGGGATAGAAGTAGTGAATGGACCTCCAGCTTGGGGACCCCTGTTGGGTCTATTTCTCAAATCATACTACTTTGCTGGTTATTGAAACATTTGAATTTCCTCAATACTAGCTTCATCCTCATCTAAAGGGCCATTATCATTTTCATTGTCCTCGCTGAACAATTGGGAAATCTCATCTTCATTCAACACCTACTTCGCCTCATTCTCAACATTACTGGATATCTCTTCTGGTTCATTTTCCTAATTTTTTGGGAATGGAGCATGATTAAGTACCAGTACTGGAGAATCAAAGGGATTCGAAGGCACAATTTCCTGACCAGTGGCATTATTTTCTACTTCATACTAAAAGATAAAAGCTGCAGTCTGAAATTTGGCATAGTCTAACTCAGAGTGTTGGCTTGTCTTATGGAGTCTGCACCATCTAGACAAAGCTTCTTCTACCAAGTACACACCATTTGGAGGCTTCTCTTTAGTAGAGGGCTGATCCAAGGGAGTAGGAATCCCCCCATTATTAGGTCCAGTATTCCAAGATCTATTCTGCCTAGGTTGTTGCCCCCTATCAAATCCTTGTCCACCTTGTTGGTTTCTATCAAAATTATGACTAGAGCCTTGTCTTCTATCAAAATTCTAACCAGAACCCTGCCCTCTGTCATAATTTTGATTCCTATCAAAGTATTGACCTCTTTCAAAAATTTTGTTTTCCCTGCCATAGCTAGATTGTATATTCTTTTGAGCAGCCTGAAGCTAGCTATTCTGATTTCTCAAATAAGTTACCTCTGTATTCAACCTCTTCACTTGTTCAGACAATTCATCCAACCTCTCCTTATCCAGATTGCTAGGTGGTGTTGGATTACCTCCCAAATTATATCCAGGTATATTCCCAGAACCAACAGCCTAATTCAAGACTTCTAAATTCTGCAAATATGAAGGGAAACCAGCTTGTTGCTGCTATAAGGGTTGATTGACTCTCTGCTGGGGATAAAAATTTATAGGCTGAGCTTGATTTATAGGTGGACCTAGATGAGGAACCAGAGGTAGTGACGACACATGATTCATTATTGGAGCATGACTAGTCAATGCCCGATTAAGGGCTTGGATTTGTCTAGGGTGAGCAATAGGTCCCAAAGATGGCAAAGGTCCTGATAAATGTTGCCTTAAGTCTATGCTAACATTCATTGTCTCTGCATATGCAGTGAAAATTTTTTTTGGAGGATTAGTCCTTTGTTTCAAGAAGGTAGTTGTAACGCTATCAAGGTCCTCAAGATATATCTCTAAAGTAGTATCTTCATTTCTAGCATAAGGTGCCTGGAGTCTGGTATATGCTCGATGCAACCTATCATTGAATAATCCTATGGGCTCATTAACCTTCTTTTTACCCCAGTAAAATTCAAGTATAGCTCATTAGCACTGATGGGAATTTTGAATTTTTGCAGGAATGCAGCTTCCAACTCAATCCAATTATGGATGGAAGAAACAAGTAGGTGATTATACCAATAAAAAGCTTCTTCTCCTAGAGAATAAGGGAACATCCTACATGCAACATCCTCATGTTTAACCCCTCTATCCCTGAAACAAGTCTGAAAAATCTGAATATGTTCTTTTGCTGTTCTATTGGGGTCATAGGTATGGAACTTAGAACAAAAATGCTCAGGGTTTTTGGGCATGACATTGTAATTATTGAAGATCAATGGGGATGGATTAGTAGCAAGAAAATCCATTGGTGGAGGTATGGGTGGTAAGAACTGATTTATGAATGGTTGTGGTTGTGGAATGGGAATCCCCTCAGAATTAGAATCAGATGAAGATGATGGAGATGATGGGAGTGGATGAGCTGATGATGATTATTCCCTTCTTCTGGTCCTTCTTGACCTAGTAGGGGCTTGTAATTCTTGAAATTCTTCCTCTCTTGGAGTGGATCTAGTTCTTCTTCTGAGTCTCTCAGGAGAGATGGCATGTAAGAAATGCTCCAGCTTGCTTATTCAAAGACCCTCCTTCTAGCGCCAATCTATTGATGGTGTTTTCTACACAACAACAATTCAGACAGAATATGATATCCTATTTCTCTTAAAAGGTAAATCTCTATGGAAAAAGAGATAACCCCAAGGTCTCTAATATCAGGTCTTGACAATGTAGTGAAACAACTCAGAGATAATATGAAAATGTTGGTAATCACAAGGGGACCTTACTACGAGCAGAATTGGACTTCAAACTTATCAAGTAAGCAATAAATTGATACTTTCTAACTTGATGTAAATCAGATAATAAAGAAAACAATAAAAGATAAAGGTTTTAGAGATAATCTTAAAACTACTTCTAATCCCAAGATTGAAAATGCCAGAGGATAAGATGCTAAAAAATGGACCAATCTCTCATAAACTATTTTCTGCTTGACCTAGATGAATTTGCAACTCCACAGAAATAGTGAAATATTCTAAGGTATTGAAAGAGTTTCAAATTATAAACATTCATTCAGTCAATCTTACAACAATTGAGATGAACAAATCCTTATAACTGAACTAAACACAATTGTAAGTCTAGGCTAACTTTGCAAAGCAGCTAACAATTAGCTAACTACAAAAAGTATGGACTAGAGATCACTGCAAACATTCCAAACATGAAACCCTAAGCATTATCAAATCATTTAACCATAAAAATTTAAGCAATTTGAAAGATAGAATAACAAGAACCATGCCAGATGAGATTTCAAAAGATAGATACCAAACACAATATCTGTCTTATATTAACTCATCTGAAAATAGCAACAATTCCAATTTTTCCATTACAATATTTTCTTGGAAAATAAACCCTAACTTCCTCTAATACCACCTAGCTACTCTCCTAATCTACCTATCCTTCTATCTCTATTTTCTAATCTCCTTTCTATTGCTCAAATGAGGCAACATGCCCACTTTTACAGAGAATCTACAAGATAGGTCAGCCCAAATTATAATGTTACAATCAAACATGACCTACAAGAGGTCGGCTCCAAAGACTAATTCGATCATATGAAATGTGCCATAGCACCAATTTCATCCAAAACTACCAAAGTGTCAAAAAGGTCGTCCCAATACATGTAAATTAATGGGAAGCACAAATATCAATGTAACTCTATATAATCACTCCCCATCCTTGTATTTAGTTTTATCCCTTTTAGCATGTATAGCCAAGAGGACCCTATCCAGCTCAGTAGCTAGTGGCACAGGCAAAACCCTAATCTTTCTCTCAAGAATCTTGATATTTTCCCTTGCTTGTCCAACCATACCATCCCAATCAACCTTGTTGGTCAAATATTTTTCAATGACTATGATGTATGTCACTGCATCCAATTGATGTTTAGTAACTGACCCTTCGCTAACTGGAGAATACACATCTCTCCACCATTCCCTAAGCTGCTCCAAACTAAGATGCTTCAAAGAAAACTTCTTCCTTCCAGTCATGACTTCGAAGAAAGAAATGCATTTGTCAGAGCATCCTCAATTTGTTTTTCCTATTTATTGATCTTCTTCAAGGCCTTCTGCCTCATTAGCATGACTTTAAACCATTCCCAAGGTGTAGAAACCCATGGAAGAGGAAGAATCCCACATATTACCAATTCATCCTCAGTGAATCCCATAATTGTTGTAACCTTCTGAAGTAGGAGATCAATATCCTCCTTATCTTGAGCTAACACAGTCTTCAGCAATGTTACTAACCTCATAGCATCCCCTATAGTAGAAAGAATTCCCTTGATGGCCTCATCCCCTTTTGCTTGAACACCTTGCAACCAAGTGACTGTAGCATGTGGGGTGCCCTTCATCTTTTCTAACTCAGAGATTGTCTCCTGGGGAAGGAATCCTACAGCAAAAGAGGAGGAACCAATAGCCTGCAAAGGTTTCATCAACTCTTGCAAGTATCTTTTCAGTTTTTCATTCTCTCCCTCCAATTCATGTCTAGTCTACATTGCCTTCTTAAATCTCCCCACAATCGCTGCATTGGAACCCTCATATTCTTCAATATCTTGCTCTATGGTAGCATGTCCTAAATCAATAGTATGCACACTATAATCTTGGGCACTCACATTGTCCCTATCCTTGTTTGGAGTAGGGGTAGCAATATGGGCCACTCAATTACCGGATCCATCCCTTTCAATTCGAGATACAACCCTTTCTTTCTTTTTAGTTTTCCCCTTCTCCACATTGGCCATAAGGACATCCCAATTAGGAGGAGCATCCTCCACTATTACCATTTTACTCTTCAAGCCTTTCTCAAGCCAATCTAGAATAGTGGACCCAACAGGTATTGTGCCTTGTTTATCCTGCTCTTTCTCTTGTTGATCAACATTTTCCTGCTTTTCAACACTCGGACTTCTAGGAACATCTACAGTTGGATTCCCTTCCAGTTGCAACTACTCTTCCATTTCAACTCGGGATGGTGATGAGGTTTTAGTCACTACTTCTTCCTATTGAGGGGATTTGTTCACTTGCTCCTCTACAGGGGAATCTGCATATGCTACCAAGGGAGACTACAATACCTTATCAATTTTTGCTTCCGCTGTAAAGAGGTCTCCTTCCTGAAATACTTCTTCTTGCAAACCCTTAGGAATTTCACCTTTCTTTGGTTCTTCCTGCGGGTTATTAACATCCTGGGAAATAGATACACTCACCTATTCCACAACAAGAATATACACCAAGACCTTCTCCATTATTGTAGTGTCCTTCAGAGAAGGAATCCCTGATCTCCACATGTAAACTTGTGTCCTTTCCCCTGAACTTTCCACCTCTACCATTGGTGGCTCAATTACCTTGTCAACCTTAAGAGTCTCTTCCCCTTTTTGTGATAATATTATAATTCTTCTTCTCTTTTCCAATGGTGGAGCACTTTCAACCTCCTCCTCTTCTTCCTTATTCTTCTCAACTTCTTTCTTACAGGCATGTTTCCTCTTCTTAGCAATAGGCTTTCTTTGTTTGGCCACCTCTGCAACCTTCTCAAGTTGGACTTCCCTTACCTGAATTTTGAAAGGAGACTCCACCTTTTCTTTGCCCTTTTGTTCTAGCTCAAGTGACCCTTCAGAAGTAGAATGGGAATCCAAATCTCCCATTAGTTCAAAGGTGCATGGAACACCCTCACTTTCCAGCTCTAGCATTTTGTGCTTCAACCAGATCTTGATCTACTTAATTACTGGGGCCATGACCTGATCCAAATCAATATTTTCCTCTTCCAACCAATCAACTTCTCCAACTAGTTTATCTTTTACTACCTCATAAACATGACCCTAGATCACATTTCCTTCTTTCTCAATCTAGTCCGGGATGGCCTTTACATTATATAGCCTTACGAAGTCCACTGGCAGTCTGGAAAACTTCTTCTTCCTCACCTCAAACTCAACAATGAGGCTAACCCAATAATCCTCAATATGAGGCTTATGGCTATAATCTCTGTTGGCATTCTTTTGAGCTTCACCAATTATGTCAAATCTTGTTCTCTTAGTGTGGAAGGGATGACCAAGAAGACCCATCTCCTCCTCCAAAGCATGAGCTAACTGAATGGAGGCACAAACTTCACCCATTCCTATCTTCAAAGGGAAATCATTCCCAAAACCTATCTTATGCATTTCTCCCTTTACTACATTGTCAAAGTCACAAATCTACCTAGTGACTTCCAATAACACAACATGATCAGTGGGATATCTAGGGAGTCTTTAAGGAGCCCTCTGAAAACCATCAACCCTCCTATATGAAAAGGTGGGGAACTGAATAAACCAAGCTCCATACCTTCCTATCAATTCTTTTGCCTTGTCTGAGATTTTTACATGCTCTGGACCATGGAGCAATCTAGTGATATACATTGTGAAGGCATTGTTTGATCTCCTGTAACTTCCACCAATTAGGTGCAACTATGGATACACTTCGTAGATAGCATCCTGCCCAAAGATACCTCTAGTGATCAACCCCTTATATGGATGAAGTCTTTCCAATGAATACACTAGATAGGAAGTCATAGTAAAAGTCTTGGTTTGTAAGATACTGCATAACTGCTCATGAATCACAACACTAATGGCACCTGCCCAGTGATAGTCAAATCCTTGCTCCATTCTAGCAATCACATGGAACATCCAAGTCACAAAGATCCCTGCACCCTTAAATCCTACCAACCTACTAGGAAGGGTGATAACATTATAGTATTCCCTCTTGAACTTCAGTCTGAACAGTTGCTTAGGAAACTTACAGAAATGGGATTTAAGCTTCTCCAGCCAAGAGTTAATCACCTATTGAGATTTAACAATGTTTTCCTCATAATATTTCTTAGCACCATCCTCATCAAAGGCCACCACATGGGACCTATCAAGCATTTCAAAGGTTGGAGCAATAGACACTAGACTGAATCCTACCTTGAGGGCCAATAATCCTCTATGTAACCCTATCATAATTCTTGGCACACTCTAGCACCAGCTCATAACACTGCACTGTAGAAGGAAAGCCTACCACATGGGCCAACCCAGAGTCCACCATTCTCCTTGACAACAAAGGAAGGTGAGGTGCTGACATCTCAGCCTTGAATTCCTCATAATCCCACATGCCAACGTTCATGTCCGTAATTCCTAACCAAATTGAATTAAGCTTACTCTCAGGAACTCTGCTCCTCATATCTAACTTAACCTTTTCTGCATCTGAGATGGCAGAAGCCTCTGCACCAAGGTCAGGTGCCTTTCCCTTGCCTCGACCAGCAACATTATGTCTCAATCCCACCTGCAAGCACATAATAATAACCATGGGCTTTATTATCCCAATAAAGAACTAAGTATGAAATTCTAGAATCCTTTACCTTAGCTCTCCTATCAAACCATATTTTTACTACACCCTGATGTTTAACAAAGTTCTCTAGGGCTTCATCTCTTTTCTCTTCCAAATGCAATAGTTTAGCCAAACAGGCTTCGCACTTGTCTTCTTCATTATAGTATTCATTAATGAATTGTAGGGTAGGGATTTTCAACTTAATAGGAAACACTAGTTCCAAACCATACACCAAGTGGTAAGGGGAGGTTCCTACAGATGCCTTTTGTCTATTGCAGTTAGCCCAAAGAGTAAATCAAAGCTGGGTGTGCCAGTCCTTAGGATTTTGTTCTAGCAACTTACGGATGATTGTCAACAGGTTCTTATTGGAAGACTCAGCCAAATCATTACCCCCAGGATAATAATTAGATGAAAATTTAATAACGATCCCATGATCAAACACCCAATTAGAAAATTTCAATGACACAAATGCAGGACCATTATTAGAAACCAAAGATAGCGGGCAACCAACACGATTAATAATCCCTGATTCAAGAAAATTGATTACCACATCCAAAGTACATTGTCTGCAAGCAAGTGCCTCTGTCCATCTGGTGAAATAATCAGTTATGGTAAGAATATACCTGTGGACGGTAGAGGATGGAGGGTTTATTGGACCTATGAAGTCCATACCCCACTGTGCAAATGGTTTTACCTCAATAACAGGCTGGAGTGGAAGAGCTACGTGTTTTTCCTTACTTGTTTTAGTCTAACATATGTGACTAGCTCTCACATGTCGGTGTACATCTTTGAACAAAGTGGGCCTATAATAGCCTGCCCTTAAGATTTGATGTGCAGTGGATGATGCAAAACCATGGCTTGTGCCATATTTCTCATGAAATTCAATCATTACTCTAGCAGCTTCATCCTTCCCTAAACACCTTAGGTAAATACCCTCATGATCTCTTTTATATAGTATAGCTCCTTTCATCATAAAACTTCCACTCCTCAGGTGCAAGGCTCGTTTCTGGACTGTGTTAAGATGATCAGGACACTACTGGTTCAACAAATAGAAAATGATTTCATCATACAAGTCTCCTGGGGAAACCTCTTGGAGGTAATAATGTTGGGCTGTGAGATCAGGACCTGTCTCAGCCATCATCTTTGTAAGTCCTTGTCCTCTCACCAACTTCATAGGCTGAATTTCCATATCGTATTCATGCAACATGGTCACCCATTTGGCCCTATGTTCTCCCATCTCATTCTGCATCAATAACAGCTTTACTGCAGGATCAGGGACTATAGCAAAAACCTTATTCCTCAGGATATAATGTCTGAACTTCTTTACTGCTCTGACCATAGCATAGGCTTGTTTCTCTACATTGTGGTATTTCAATTCTACATCTTTCAGAGGAGTACTCATGAAGGCTATAGGATGTTCATCCCCTTGGTCAGACTTTTGAGTTAACATTGCAGCACAAGAGTGATCAGAAGCAAATGAATAAATATAAAAGGTCTTAGCATAATCCAGACTCACCAATACAGAAGCTGCATCAATAGCCCTTTTGATTTCTGCAAATGCCTCCTTAGCTTCGATGCTCCATTTTATCTTTGCTTCTTGCTTCAACATAACATTCAATGGTCTAACTATCTCTACAAATCTAGTAATAAATTTTCTAATGACATTAATCTTACCAAAGAATGACTTCATCTCTTTCTTACTTGCAGGAGGCTGAATCTTCAAGATGGCCTGAATTCTCTTAGGGTCAATGGCAAGACCTTGCTCCGATATAATATGTCCTAACAACTTTCCTTCTGTGACTCTAAAAATACATTTCCTTGGGTTAAGTGAAATACCAAATTCTCCGCATCTTTGGAATACCTTGCATAAGTCTTATACATGATCACCTCGTTTCTTGGAAAAAACAGTCAAATCATCCATATAAATAATGATGCATTTTACAATTATATCCTTGAAAGTAATATCCATGGCTCTCTGGAATGTAGCTCTAGCATTGATCAACCCAAATGGCATTCTTCTGTAAGCAAATGTTCCCCACTTTGTAGTAAAGGCACTCTTATGTCTATCCTCATATTGCACCATAACTTGGTTGTATCCAGAATACCCATCCAAAAAGGACATCATTTGTGATCCATTAACAATCTGAAGCACCTCATCTACTGAAGGAACTTGATAGTTATCCTTTTCTGATGCTCTATTCAAATTTCTAAAATCAACACACAATCTAATCTCTCCATTCTTTTTCCTTATAGGAACCAAGTTTGCTACCCAAGTAGAGTGTCTTACTAGAAATATAATATGTGTTGAAAGTAGTTTTTATATCTCCTGAATAATTGGTTCTAACAGAGCATTGATTGGCCTTTGTCTCTGTCGAAAAGGCTTGACATCTGATCTTAGAGGAATAGTGTGTGTGATGATCGAAGTATCATATGTTTTCAAATCTTCATAACTCCAAGCTATTACGTCGTGATATGTATGTAAGGTATCAATAATCCCTTTCCTTTCCTTTGGAGTACACACCTTGCCAATAAGAACATTCTTCAAGTCATCTGGTGTCCCCATATTGTATGTTTCACACTGGCTGCTAATGGACTCCCTTTTAGTCTGTTGTTCTTGCTCTCTTATTTTATCCAATTCAAAAAATCGTTCAAGTTGTACCATACCTCTTGGAATGGTATTAGTCTTTAGATTGATGATTCCTTTGAAGTCTATATTTGCTTCTCGAGGCTCAACCTCATCAATAACTTGGGAGGCAAACACATCACAACTTGTAATAAAATCCAAAATATGCTTATCATCTTCAATACTTGAAAATGAGTGACATTGTTAGGTATGGAAGGGACTAGGGTGAGCTCAACTGTAAATTTCTTCAATCCCGAAAGTGTCAAAGGTTGTAATGTGCTGGTAGCTTGAGCCAAGGAATCAGCAACCTATTTTTTGTTCCTAATGATCAATTGTACATTGAACGCATCAAACTCCTCGATGAGATCCCATACTCTATGCCTATAGTTGGTCATCCTTCTGTCATGGCGTGAATACTGTTTTCTTATTTTCTTGATCACTAATTCAGAGTCTCTGAAAACTTGTAATAGCTTAAATTTCTTCCTTGATGCCATCAGTAAGCCATGGATCAAGGCCTCATATTTAGCAACATTATTAGTGCATTGGAACTAGAGTTTGTGGGTAGCAAAATAGTTCTTTCCTTGAGGACTAATCAATTCAAATCCTACTCCAGCACCTTGTTTAGATTAAGATCCATCAAATCTTAATGTCCAATAACCATTAGGTTCTTTAGGCTTTAATTAACCTTGTTCTTTGCTGAGGGTAGGAGATTCTTCGGGAAGCATAGGGCTCTTACCCTCAGCATTAACTCTTATTTCTCCTTGTACCTTAAGTCTAGTAGGTGGAACTGGTTTGAGGCACTTTTGTATCTATTTGACAACAGTCTAACATAAGTTACACTCCAACTCAGAATGAGGTGCATCATGTATTCTACACCAATTAGGAAGCAGCAGCTCTTCAAAGGCCATACTTTTCTTCAAATGCATTTGATCTTCCATACATTTCTGGATGAACTCCTGAAAGTTAACCAATAAACCAAGATGTCTGTCATCTTCCTCACTTATTTCATTCTCTAGTTCAATCAAAGTCTCAAGACCGCCGTTCTACAGAAGGTGTTCATTTAAAGAATCCTAGAACATAAAAAAAATTTCATCCTCTGTTACTGATGCAGCCAACACATAATTTCCCATGCTAACTTCAGACACCGATACCTCATTTGAAATATTTTGGTATTCTATGATCACATATTTCATCCTAGGTTCTCTTTCAATTTTGATCTGATTTGGGACTCCTTTCCATGGTAACCACATGTGAGAGTGATCTATGGATGTGTATCCATTTAAAGCCATAGTGAAATCCCTACCCAATATCAACCCATAAGTATCAGGGATGTCAACAACTTGGATATTTATCAAGATACATATGAAAGACCAAAAGCAAAGATCAAAATGAATAATTGTTTTTCTTGCCCTACGATTAGCTCAATAAATCTCCCTCTAAAGGCTGGACTAAAAGAATTAACTATCTCATTCACCATAATCCCATTATCGGACAAATTTTGTGTTAAGCTAGGTATCCATGAATTTGCTCCATGAATTTCATCACATCGATTATGCATAATTTTTAGTTTCCCTTTAGCAATGAGATCTTTATAGTGCATCATAGTGGCTTTAATCTCGTGTCTTCCCATGGGAATATTACATTGGATTTATTTTGGCTTGAGCCTATTAAACCTATTAGACCTCGTGAGGACTTCTTTCTCAAACCCTATCAAAAGTTTAAGGCAAAGAGTATAGAAGGATTATCCCTTAGCAATATGCCTCAACCCATTATTGAGCCTCCTATCCTTGATGAGACCATGGTTGAACCTAAAGCTCTTCCAAGTAACCAAGAGTAGCCTATGAAAAACTCTCCCCCTATGTGTTATAAGAGACCATGAGATAATAAAACAAATCTTGTTGTGCCTCCTAAAGTACAAAAAGTTTACAAAGCTAAAGAGAAAGTGGTTGAACAACTCCCCATGGTTCCTTTTGTTCCTCCATTAAGGGAAGAAAATAAATCTATGGTTGATACATCCATTGGACTACATAAACACAACTTGAAAACCGATTGAAAAGGAAATGAAATGGTAGAGAGCATAGGAGTAGACATTGTGATATTTATTGTTTGTTACAATAAAAGGAAGAAAAAAATAACATAGAAAATTAAAATCGAAACTTGTTTAAAGGAATGCATGATTCCTCTCCACCTTTGGCACAACATAAACAACAACAAACATCTATGGTTATTATCACTAGACCTCCTATTGTGATTAACTTGGATGATGATAATGAAATTGCAAATATTTATGAACAAGTAAATAATAAGTTGCATATAATATTTTCATCTTATAGGAGCTTAAAATTTGATCCTCAAAATAAGAGTGTTGTACTTCGTGCATGTCCTAGTTCAAAACTTGATGTTGTCCCTTTGGCTATTTGTTTGCTTTTCGTAAATGTTGATCAAGCTTGGGATGTGGATGACTTGTTATAGGTTGACTCGCATGTGCCTTACTAGTATTTTTTCTTTGTATTATTTTCATGTTATTTGTGTGATTTCATGTGTGCAATGTGATCTCCCCATATTTTTCTATTTGATGTATCTCTCTTTCTGTGCATTCTACTATTTGTATCTACATTCTTGTATATGTCGTAAACCTTAGTCTTTTTATTTGTCTTCTATTTTTATTTTGGGGATGACACAAGGTGTCAAGACATTTAGGTCTCTTCCATGTTGACCTGAAAGCTTTTTCTTTGATTTCTCTCTCTCTCTTTGTGTCATTCTTCCTATTCTATGAGTATTTGGGGAATAATAGCATTTCTGAGCACTAAAATCACATTGTAGAAAAGATACACTAACCCCAAATTTGTAGATCCCTTATGTGTTTTTTGGGGCAACCCATTCCTCTCTCTTTTATGATGTAGTTGGGTTAGTTCAGGATCATGAGGGTCTAAACTAGGCCCTTAAGAGGCAATTAAAGTTTAAAAAAGAAAAGTTAGACAACTTGAAATAAAAATTTGAATAGGTTATTAACATAATTTGAAAAATATGTAATAACAAAATTTGTAGAAAATTGAATGTAGTTTCTAAGATGCTAGTCCCTTTTTGGAAAAAAGTAAATCTATTTTGTGAAAATTTGAAATCTCAAAGTATTAGTACTAATTTTTTAGGAAAAAAATAAAAATCAGGTGTATGTCTAACCAACCCATGTAAGAGAAAAAACCAATATTGTTTTTTGAAACTTTCAATATAAGTAGAGGAAACATTCTTTGTTGTGACACAATTTTTTATAAATTTTTCAAGTAAATAATTAGTTATAAGTTTTTCATTATAAATTTTTAAAAATATTAAAACTTGTTTGTCTAACGACAATAAATTGGTCAAAAATTTATGAAATTCATTTTTCCTTTTTTTATTCTATAGTATGGGAAGCATAGAATGTGTTGCATCTTTTAGATTTGAAAAATGTGAAAATATTTAGAATTATAGATATTTTTGATCAGCCTATAAATCAAAATTTTAGTTAGAATGCATGTAGGAAATCAATAATGTTTATCTATTAAATTAAAAATAAGGCATATCTTATATTGGTGGAAAGATTATTTTTTTTCAATAGACCATTTTTATTTCATCAAATTTGGATAAAAAAAGTTGTTAGCCACTTTTTGTCATCTCACCACTTTTTGGACCCCCATGATCTTGCACTCACTCAGTTTCATTCTGGAACATATGACTTGGTATAGGGATTTCTATAAGATCTCTCATGTCTTTTTTATTGGCTACTTTAGAGAAAATTTGTCACAACAATGTGTAGAAATGTATTTAAAGTGGGGGAATACATTGACAACTCTTGTGTTTCATTGTGTGATTTTATTTCTTCTTGTGATGTGTCCTTTTCTTGGTGGTTTCATTGGGTTTGATGTCCTTCGAGAGAATGATATTTTTTAGTGTATGACTTTCCTCTTAGTGGTGATGTGTGTTGCATTCCCTAAGTTGTGAATATTTTATTCCTATATTTTTCCTCTCTTGGAGACATTAGGCATGATGTTCCCTAGAAAGAGACCTTACACAAACTAAGAAATATCCCTTTGAAAAAACCTTTACCCATATCTTTCTTCATAAGTGCTTAGCATAATACAACTTATTAATCTTGTGAAGCTTGAACCCCACTCTTTAAGACCACCCAGCATAACACAATTTTCTTACTAGTGGAGCCTTACCCTTAATCATAGGTACTTAGCATAACACAACTTGTTAGGCCTTATGAATCTTGAAGCCTTAGTTGTGTGGCACCCTATCAGAGCTATCAGAGGGATAAATTTTGTATGGTTAGTATAGTGAGAGCCCATAGACCTGGCATGACTTTCTCACTAAGCCACTTTCTTGGGGACTCACCTACTAGATGACATGAGGTTCCATTATCCCTGAGTGAGCGTGCACATTTTTTGCATAGTGGACATCAATTTCTACTTGTGAACGTTCTTGGACAAACAATCGAGACATGTTCCACATTGCATTGGACAATCAAAGCTTCATCTACCATCCTTTTATTCTAGTCTTTGATGTCAATGTATGATTGAGAATATTTATCATTTTTGCATACATAGCCTTTTCTTCTAGTATTTGATGTTGTATGATTGAGAATATTTGTCATTGATGCATACGTAGGTTTCTTCAATGTCTACTTTAGTGTGAGTTTGAAATGGGGTCATCCTCTCACTAAAGTGGGGCTAAATGTAGTCTATAAAAATGTATCTCTTTACATTTTTACACTTAATCTGTAATTAGTATTAAAATGAACTTAATTATGCCTTAATTAAGTGTTGCAATATGTATTTTACATATTCACATTAATTTTAGGGCCCAAATAATTAAAATGGACTTAATTATGCCTTATTTTTAGTGTTGTAGAGTGTACCTCTTTACACTTTCACTCTTATTTAGGGCTTCCTTAGTTAAGTGAGGTTATTTTTTCTTAATTGCCCCCCTTAATTAAAATTCAAGCCTAATTAATCACATTTTCCAAAGAGGAATCCCAACATTCATTAATGATAAACATAACACTTTAATTGAGAAATGTGTGTCCTAGGTAACTGATCTTTGACCAATTCACCCATGGGCGAATGGGTCCTCACTTAGACATATGACCTGAATTTAAATTATGTTTTTGGTGGTATTTTAACAATTTCAAATCCATATTCACATGTCAATTTGTTTTATTTGAATTTGGTAAATTAATGTTACATACCTATAAATATAAGGTCATTTCACTATGTTTCACCTAATATTTTTAACCTAACAATTTTTAAGTAAGCATTCCTAAAGGAAGCTTATGATTTCAAGAGAATTTAAAGGCATTCAAGAGCATATTTATTAAAAAATTGTTTCAGAAATCAAGTTCCTATTGTCATATCAAAATCTTCTTGCATCCTACATGTTATTGGAGCTAATATGTTGATGTAGAGTTCATGATCCATTAGAGCATTCAAGTTATTGTTTCAAATCAAGTTTCAAGATAAAGATCCAAATCAATTAAATTCATTTCATGCTAGTTATAGATCTAAATTTCAAGGCTCATTCAAGGGCTTGGTGATTTGTGGCATAGATTTGTTCATTCATCATTCCTTTCATGAAATTTTATCTCATTACAAGTTTTAATTACCAAAATAGGGTTTGACCAACATAAACCCCCATTCACCATAAACAAAATATTTTTCCATCTTGATTTGTGTTTGAAAATTTAGGTGGAAGATATATTGGACATCTCTTGAAGAGTAAAATTGAAGAACTTGTCAAAGTTACAAAATTTGTCAAGAAAGTAATTATCTCATAGAAACTCAATTACACAATTTACTTTCATCTTTCAAAACCTGAAACTTGGGAAAAATAAAAGATTCAAATCTATTGTAGAGGTTCCCAAAAGCTATAGAAAAACCTTAAACCAAGACCCATTCTTCCTTGTATGAATGAGTCCCATATCAACTTTAGAAAATTAATTTTGGTGACTAGTACACATCATCTTTCCTCTCTCATATCTACAATTTGATTTCTGGTTCAATCATTTTTGAGTTTAATCTTAGAGATTCAAGTTGTAGAATGCATTTTTGAGTTAGTTTTCTATTTTTAATATTTCTCCCCAATCTTTTGTTTAATTAGGACCCTCATCCTTGCAAAAAAAGTAAATTTACATATTCACACTTTGATTTGACTCACCTCAAGGTTGATATTCCTTCCATTTGTGGATTTTTCCTCATAATTAATTGAGGAAGATAGGTCCATCATAACTCTATTTCCCTTTATTTTTATTGATGAACCTATTTTTCTTTCTTTTAAGCTATCAAAAATAATTTAGCATTGTAATTAATTTAATATACTAATTGTCACAATTAAAATAAATTTAAAAATGTAGTGATATACCATAATTTATATAATATAACATGTAGTTTTTCACATCCATTCCAATTATTCCCACACATCATGGCATTACCTAGGAAAATATTATGTCTACCCTATAGCCTATATTGGATATACAATATATAACCCATGTTCTAAGGCATATGGACATAGCCTACAAATATACATTCTTCCTAAGTGATATCCATTTATTACATAATTTATAATTATTTCATTTTAAATCATCACAAATTCTCATAAATTTATTTCCTTGTTTTCTCTCTAGGGATATATTCAATTAGATAATCAAGTATTTCATACCGTTTCTATATTTAAATACATTAATTTTGTTACTCTTTTAAATATTTTAATTATATTATTATATATATGGTTAATGAAAACATCTCAAGTGACATAATTATTATAGTGATCATATAAAAATATACATAAGGGAATACTCTAAAATGGATGGCCTAGAAACTAGAATGCCTAAAGGGTGGGATATTCAATCAAAAAAATAAAATTAATCAAGTGAAAAAAAATAGTAAAAAAAGAGACAAGGGCACATAATCCATATAAAACTCCTCACTATGCCCTATTATGTACTATAATTATAGATATATACTAGATCTTATAAACTTGTTTCATTGACCACCTTGGTTTTTCTCCCTAATATCAATCACTTCCTCTTCACTTGATATTGAAAATACATAATTGATTCTTATGGAAGGAGAAACAATAGTTATAAAATTAAGAAATGAGATGCCCTATTTTATATTTTTATTTTTCTCTTCATTTTAGCTAGTTACAAAGATTATAAATAGAAACTAGGTTCCTAGGATTATTATGCCATGTACACACCAAGCCCCTACCCATTCATAAAAAAAAAAAATATTGATAAAATAATTAAATACCGCCCTTAAAACCTACCACTATTTTTTGGTATTAATAATAGTTTGAACATGTTGTTACATAAAGTTCAGATCTATTGCTACAAAACTATTGTTGTATGTACAACCATGTATCATGCACCTTTAAATATGACTGTCACTAGATTAAATACAATATTATAAATTTTTTTGGATCATATATTGTTGAGTATTATAAAAAAAAATTACATAGTTTTTAGAACATACATTATTATTTTATATAAACAAATTTCATATACTACTAGTTTTTTTGTACTACATTATTTTTTATTATAGTTAGAAGTTTCTACTTTGTTGCAGTCTTCCAATCCATTCCATCTGTATCCCCTATTTGATATCTCACCATTAGATCTAACCTCTTTTATGAAAAATTTGTCTCCTTCAATTACATGCACTCTTTCTTGTCTTATGGATTTCCTTTGGATTTTTTCGTCTTTCCATGTGCTACTCATTGAATATATTTTGGAACTTCATGAGTGAATTTAGAAAGGTTGTTGTTTCTTCATGGTTTTGGTACCAAGTGTGTCCATATTTAACTTCAACCTTGTGAACCCTAAGTACCCCTTCTCTAGTTAGCTTCATAAATTTAAACTTTGAAATTTCTATTGTCATGATCACCTACATAGAAATATGGAAAATAATGAGCATTTTTGTAGAGTCAGTAAGCATCCTCCTACATCCTTGGTATTTATCTTCATTCCTTTCCTTCTATATGTGCCATACAATTTTAGTTGACACAACCAGAAAAATTTATATTATTTATCTAATTGTATTACATTCAAAATTAAATATATTCCCATTTATTTTTCCCATTATCCCCTCAGATTGTTTGCTCATAACAAAATAATTACTAGATTTCATTAGGATAAAAAATAAAAGAAAATATGATTCATAGATCTACGAATTCTACAAATTTTGCAAATATGTATATCAACATGATTGTTTTTAAAATGAACTTTTTGTAGTAATACTATCCATCTAAAATATTCCTTTTTAGTCTCTTTCATATTATAGCAGATAGAATTGAAAACAACATACCATTATCTATCATTTAAACTGATCCTCCAAGTATTGTTAAGATGTGGGTAAGTGAAATAGAGCTATTTAAAGAATTATAGATTATTTTAGATTTAACATCACATAGTGAAGAGTCATCATGCCATCTAAACTCAATATTTTTCTTGTTACGATCTTTGCTATTGGTAGGAAATTGTAAATATTTATAGGCCTTTTTGAAGGTTAAATTATCCAGCTTGCTTGTAGTAGACAAAAATCATTACAAAAGGAAACCCAATCTTTCAACTATCCACTAGACAAGATATGTTTGATAGTAATAATTCCATTTTGATCCCATTTTCTGGTCGAGCACTTTTGAAGTAGAGCTAGGGGCTTTGCTTTATGCTCCAAGTTCCACCAAATAGAGCCATCAACAAGGTTAGCTATAGCATTTTTATTGTGATCCTTGTTAGGAATAAAACCCACTTTGTTCTTAATTAACACTAAAGCCTTCCAAAGGATTTTAAAAACTAGTGATCCTATGGGGGATATTAGATGCTAGTTAATAACAAGGTCATTCAAAAGAGGCATTTTCCAATATTTTTCTTGTTTAGGGACTTCAAATTGAATTTTCTTCTTCACTAGAAATTTTAATGGATCCTCACCTATTAGGGCCTTAATGATCCATTTAGCAACTAGTACAATGCCATGTAATTTAATGTCTTTCTTTTGTAACCCCCAATGCAACTTATCAAGGTAGCACCACTCCCATTTAAAATCACATGTTTTTTCCTTTATCCTTTTCCAACTAACCATAGAAATTTTCTTGTCTTTTTATAAATCTCATTAGCTTGAAAATTGTAGAAAAACCATATAGAAGCAAAGCATTTGTTATAGGAGGATAAAATATTTTGGTAAAATTGAATCCTATCTACCAAAGATGGGTATTATTTATTCCATCCATCAATATTTTTTTCAATTTTTTCTCTGATTCACAACCATATTTCTTTTAGGTTAGGGTTAATTGTGAATGGAATACCTATGTACCTAACTTGTTTATATGAGCCTCCCATTAAAATTAAAAAAATTTAAGCTTGTGAGGGGGTCTTCTTTCCACCTCAGAATGCTTGATTTAAAATGAGATACTTTGGCCCCCGAGGATTTGTAGAAGAATTTTAGCTTAAGCATCAAACTATCCATGTTATTATCTTCTAATTCCATAAATATTAAAATGTCATATATGAATTGGATATTCAATAGCTCATTTTGGTTTGGGATTTTTGTGCCTCTAACTCTTGGTGAGAGGGATGATTCTCTCATGAGGTAATGAATTACATTCATGGCTATAAAAAATAGGGTTAGGGCAGAGAAGCAACCTTGTTCGATAGATCTTTCCAAAGTGAACTCTATAGAGAGGGAGCCATTCACCTCCACTTACACAAATACATCCCTCAACATATTTTTTTACCATGTTGCAAAAGGTATAGAGGAAGCCAAATTCTTCAAGAGTTGTTATTAAAAAGAGCCATTCTACCCTGTCATAGGCATTTTTTAAGTCTAAGAGAAGCATGTCTGAGTTCTAAATGGATTGCCTTGCCCATTTCATGGCTTCCCATCTTGTGATTAGGTTTTCTAAAATATACCTTCCATTTACAAAACCCTTTTTTTATTTATTTAAAAACTTGGGTATAATGTTGATGAGTCTCTTTACTGAAAATTTAGCTAGAATTTGACAAGACACATTTAGTAAACCTATTGGTCTCCAATTTTTTATCATTATTTTATCCCAATATTTTGGTAATAGTTCTATAATACCTTTATTGATGCTTTAATAAAGTTTTCTATTGTTGAGGCCTTCCAAGTATACTTTGAATAGCACATCATAGATCCAATCAATAATAGTTTTGTAGAACTAAAAGGGTATCCCATTACTACCTAGGGGATTATCATTGATCATTATTTGGATGCATTTTCTTATCTCCTATTTAGAGGTTCCTTTAGATATCTTCTTTGCTTCCTCTTCTAAGATTTTTTGGGGATGATCTACTTTATGCATGTTCTAGCATTGCAATTATCCTCACTGTTGCCTTTTGAGGAGAATATTTTTTTGTAATATAATATGAATTGATGTAATATATCCTCTTGATTTGTGTGAAGAGTACCATCTCTCCAAATTTGGTCAATCTATTACTTAACATATTTCTTTGATATATCTAAAGAAGAACCTTGTGCCTTAATTACCACAACTCAACTAGTTTAAGTTGGACCTCACTTTCATCCCTTGTATTTTATTAATTTGGAGCTTACACAATCTACTCCTTACTAAGCTTATGTTTTCACTCAATCTCTCATTTTTTGGGTCCTCTTGGACATTGGCTTCAACAAAAATTAACTATTCTTGGAGATAATTTTCCAACATTATTTTATCCATAGTCCTATATTTCCCAATAGTTTGGAACAACTTTTTATAGCCATTTACATTATGCTCCCATATCTCAATGGAACTCAAGTATTTGAGCATCAATTTATTAATTTCCTTAAGTATAATGATAGTAACTTCAAAATTACTATCATTTAGGAGGCTGGTGTTGAGTATGACACCCTCTTTCTTGTTATTCACCTTGACCCTTCTATTGTTTAGAATTATCTTGGCTCTTATAGGGTGGTAATATGAGAGTGTA
This sequence comes from Sequoiadendron giganteum, assembly GCA_007115665.2. Lineage (NCBI taxonomy): Eukaryota > Viridiplantae > Streptophyta > Pinopsida > Cupressales > Cupressaceae > Sequoiadendron > Sequoiadendron giganteum. Next base: position 118,436,299 of record CM021103.1, on the reverse strand, counting down.
TAAGGATATACACTAACCTTTAGTCCTTTATTATTGGGATCAAACATGAAGAAGTCTTTATTGATATAAAACCTATTTAACATATAGGAAATTTCCCACCTTTTTGGACATGACACTAGGTGAACCAGATACCTTTATTATCCTTCTTCATACATTCTAAGAGGTCAAATAAGTTAATCTCATATTTAATTCTTTTTCATAAATGGTTTCATTACCTTTCCAATCCATGTCATGTCCTCCCCTTTTTTCTTCACTATTCTCAATCATGTTGAAATCCACTTCTAGGATCCAAGGTATTTTAGGAAGGAAAAGAAACCATTGGAATAGTTTCATCCTCTCCTAGTGGTCATTAGAGGCATAAATAGAGAAAACTCCAAACTTGTCCTCACCTCTCTCAATTTCTGCCCAAACAACCATGTTGCATGGGGATATGCCCGAGTTTGTTACATATTGTTCCCACATTTTAGAGATGAGGATTTCAGATCCTTCTCCACCCCTTTCATGTTTGGTGGAGAAATGGGATGAGTTATTCAAAATGAACCTCAAATTTATGAAAAGGTTAAAACTAGTAGCTTTACTTTCCTATAGAAGAACAAAATATTTATGTTTTTTAAGGTTAATGAATCTTTTTACAATGTACTTTATATTACTGGTTTTTAGTCCTTGGACATTCTAGGAAATTAAATTGATGCTCACTACCATCATAGTTTAAGGAAACTTTTTTTTCACCCTTGAAGTTCTCAAAGCACTTAGGATTGCTTTCATCAATTTCCAACCTCTTGGAGATAGGTAATTGAATTACCACACTTGTTTTTTTTTCTTATTTTTGGCTATATGGAGTCTCCCTCTACCAATTGGAATAGTTTTCCCATTTTTCCTTGGCCTTCCTAGGCCAAGTTGGGGCTTATGAGTATGTTACATTTCACTGATCTTCTCATTATTCAAGGATCCCATATCTATTGTAGGTTCTGGATTGTTTTTAGGTTTTGAGATGGCTTCCTTCATATTTATAGACTTACCAACTTGAATTTTGATACTACCTTTAGCATGGAAGTTCTTAGGAATCATAGCAAGATACGAGTCCATAACTAGGGCATAAATGTTCCCTGACTTAATTAGTTTTTCTTCATCATGAGACACTATTCCTAGGGTAGGGGTAATAAAATGATAGGGGAATTCCATATTACTATTGTGATTTGATGCCATGCTTAGATGAAAAATAATTGATAATCAATCCAAGAGATCCTATATGGGCCATCTTGAATGAATTTTCCTTGAGGGGGTCTAAAATTAGCTAAGTCTTGATGTTTTGGGTTATCAAGTTGTCATTTACCTCCATTTCAGCATACCTTCTCTATCAATCACAATCTTCCATCTCTTTCACCTTCTTCCCCTTTTATTTATAAGTGTTTAAGGTGTCAGTTATTGGCCTTACCATTTAATACTTATCATTTTCTCTTTGTAGGCCTTAATCCTTCCACCCAATCACTAAAGTCCTAATTAAGTCTTTCAATATTTTCCTAAGTCTTGACTTGTCAAAATTTGAGGATTAGCCTTCCTCCTTATCACCTACCATCCTTTCTCCTTAAGCATCAAGCCTTATCCTCGAGCCCCAAAAATATGATGGATTCTTCATGGATTTTTATAAGTCTCGACCTATCATCTTTTCAGGTGCCATCTTCCTCCCTTACCTCTTTTTTTTTTCAACAAGAAGTATTCCTCCTTCCCAGCCACCAATTTTTTAATCCCTCCTTCAAACTATTTAGCTAAGTATCGATCCTTTGGGAATCAAACATTGCAATTCTACCTTTCTACTTACTTTTCTTTCAACAAGAAGAAATAGCTTCCCCTAATCATCAATCCCCAATCTCACATTTCGATGGTCAGAGATCAAGATTTTTGTCTAGCTTTTGTCTCCTCTGGAAAATAAAGAACATACTTCCTATAGACTCTATACTTTCACCTTCTTTCCCCCCTTCTTTATTAATCGATATTCCAAAGCCCTGAGGCCCAACCCCCAACAATTTGATTTCATGCGTTCCAAAGAGATAAGTCGAAGGCCTGAAGACCAATCCCTGATAGATTTCTATTTTTGCGGGTTGTGGCTTTGGCCTTCTTCCTCCCAACTTTCAATAGGTGGTATGAGGTATGATCAATGCCCAACCTCTAAAAATACACTCTTTTGAGGCTTTCAAAAATTTAATTCTTAGATAAAGGTTTCTTTTAGGCTCAAAACCCTGATAATGTCATGAAGTGGTGTGTTTCTTCAAGATGATGCCATTAAAGCTTGAGAAATATTCACTTGCATGTTTTATTTTTAGGGGCTCAAGGATGTCATTTATTTCACTTCTTTATAATTTTGGATTATCTCATGGGAAACCATGCTCCTTTATTTCTAGTTTTTGTCCTTCCTCTCTTTCCCGATACCTAGATTGCCTATTTCAAAAGGGCTTATTGGAAGCTTTTTAGGGACAAAATTTTTTTTTGGGTATGGTGTGCATATCCAAGCTTGTTCTCCAACATGTATTTCCATTATTTTCTCTCCTAAAATCCTATCTAGATGTATGTTTATTGTTTTCTAACCCTAGTTAGGGTTAGGTTTTAGCCTGAGTCATCTAAGTTATGCCTGAACTATAAAGGTAACACTTGTATAATTTCAAAGGGTTCTTCCTTGGGGTTTTCTCTAAAAAAATAATGTTTCTCTTGCATTCTGTGATAGTAAAATTGTCTTTCATTCCTTTATATCAATCAATTATCATCATTTTTGCCTCTTCTCTATGATTGTATCGCATGTAATGTATGATACAGGTCTATGCATACATAATATTTGTAATTTTTCTAGGTTGTATTCTTATTCTAATGTGTTGTAATTTCTTATTAGGGGTAATCTATACCCCTTTTGATATTTCAAACTCTTAGCCTTCATGCTTCCCCTATAAATGTTGTAAATAGATAATTATGTGAGTTTATCAAGTGGTTTTGTTGATACCCTATGCAATAAAAGTAGGAAGAAACTCTTTAAAACTTGGTGAATCATCATTTTCCCTTATTTTCAGCATCCTCCTTCTCCCTTTTTCTCCCACAATTATTATTTTAGGTTTAGTTAAAATTTATACAACATTATGTTGGACTAGCAATTGTTGCACCTAGTTTGAAAGGAAGCTAACCTTCTCGAGAGATCTAACCTCAACTACAACGTCCCACACCTTGAGATTTTCTCCCTTATGTCACTGGACTATTAAAATCCTCATTCAGTAGGGTTTACTTCTACCTAAAAACATTTTTTGGCATGCTCAGTGGGGCTAGAATAAATATTACTTCACCATGTGAGAGAGTGGTGCTACTCTCAATATTTCAGCCTTGAATAAGCACTCAACAAAGTACCTCATGACTCTATGTTCAAGGGAGGAATCTACTTTGAATTTGGTGTCTTAGTTGCTACTAAGAATCCTATTCCAAATTAGACATGCATATTCATGCCTAGAATCTAATCTAGGGTATGCTCTAGAGGTAGTTTTCAGTACACCAAATTACCATCTTTACCATCTTTTTCTTCTAGAAGAAGAAGAAATGTTGCACATTATTTATCACCCATTATGGAATATGGAGGCACAAGTCCTCCTAGGGCTCACTCTACATCATCGTTGGGTAGATTATTTCAAACTAGGATGCCTCTTGCCCAGACAAACAAAACCTCGTTTCATACAACTACACCTAGAAATAAACCCTATGTTGGAAACATGAGCATGATGTATGGTGTCATTGACGGTAACCAATTTTAGAAATTATGGTTTATTAGTATTTCTGTAGTCTAAAGTAGACCAAGTGTATTTGGGAAATTAGCTAAGTCCCAAACTGAGATAGTGATGTCATAGAGGAACAATTTTGTGGTCCACATTGCTCCACACCAAAATATCTTGTCATGCAATTTTGAGGTGATAATGGTACATGTTGAAGGAGTCTATGTAATTCTATGGAAAAATAAAAAACAATATTAATCTAATTAAATCATATACTAATATTATCCTATTCTAATAGCAAAGAACAAGGAAAATTAAAACATAAATACAAGAACAATCTCACCGAATATCTACATATTTCCTTGAATGACCTCGATTGCACTTCTCCATTTTTTCATTGTAATATAATTGCCCTCATATTTTAACAAGTATGCAAGTATAGCCTATTAATTATTGACTTAGAAAAATATTGAAGATTATTG